>UESW01000074.1:0-115086 GCA_900491605.1 Calamus simplicifolius
AGAGAACCAAGATCAGATGGGAAAGTCTGTTTGCTGAAGAAATCTCTGTAGGGGCTGAAAGCAGTCGCCGGGTAGTGGTACAAGAGATTTGACACTTATGTTAGAGCATTGGACTTTTCAGGTGTGAGTATGATTCTTTGTGTATGTAAATCTCTGGATGATGGGTCTAGGATGTACTTACTCTGTATGTAGATGACATGCTGATAGCATGCAAGAGTGAGAAGGCTGTACAGGAACTGAAGATAGCTTTGTCTCGGGAGTTTGAGATGACGGATCTGGGGCCAGCCAGGAAGATCCTAGGATGGAAATCAGAGATAGATCCAAGGGTGTGCTGCATCTGAGTCAGGGTGGCTACATTAAAGGATTCTGGAGCGATATGGGATGAAGGATGCCAAACCGACCAGCACTACCTTTGGCAGCACATTTTTCCTTATCGAAGACCATGTCACACAGACTGAGGTGGAGGCTCAGGAGATGGAGAAGGTACCATATGCTTCTGGTGTGGGAGCCTTATGTATGCCATGGTTGTTGTAGGCCAGACATAGCCCATGCAGTGAGCCAGGTGAGCAGGTTCATGGCGCAGCCTGGTAGGCGCACTGGCGAGCACTGAAGGGAATCTTCAGGTACTTGGTAGGTACAGTTGGGGTTGGTATTTGCTATGGACAGCAAGAAGATGCTGAGAGATCCAACTTATCCAAGGAGGCTTGTGGGCAGTTATATGGGTATGTGGATGCAGACTTTGGTGGAGATGTGGACACTAGGAGATCCACAACAGGCTTTGTGTTCAGCCTGTTTGGTGGTCCAGTATCGTGGAGATCATTGTCTTCAGCCCATCACAGCCTTATCTACCATGGAGGCAGAATACATAGGTATCACAGAGGCAGCAAAGGAAGCTCTTTGGCTGAAGGGCTTGATGCTGAGATGGGACTTGATCAGAAGGTTGTCCAGGTGCATAGTGACAGCCAGAGTGCTCTGATGCTTGCGCAGAATGCAGTCTATCATGCCAGGACGAAGCACATTGACCTCAGATACCACAGGATCAGAGAGCTGGTGGAAGATGGTGAGGTGGAGCTGGTGAAGGTACACCAAAGAAAATCCAGCAGATGCACTGGGACTAAGGTTCTTCCACGGGACAGTTTTCAAAAGTGTATTTCGTTGTTAAGCTGATGGACACGTGGACGTGCTGAGGCCTTGAAAGCACCAAGGTGGAGATTGTTGGGCCTGGTGTGGTGCTATTAAGGCCCAGGTGGGCTAACTTGTATTGGGCTGGGTTTGAGTCCAAGGGTTGAGATTAAATCAAGTCACGGGGTACACGGGCTTGGGGATTAGTTTAATCCATTGGTTTAGTCCATGGGAGTTTTTTGTTGAGTCTGGGCCTGGCCCACTTCGGTGGATGTATTTAAACTCTAGCTCTAGGTTTGGATGATAGAGAACAGATTCTTTTCTCCCAAAATTTCTCTTCTCTCATCATAGGGCGGCAGCCCTTTCTTTCTCCTCCCCATCTTCCTCCTGGTTCAAGAAGTAAACCTAACAGGATTAGAAATCCTTAGTTCTAGTTTTTGTTGAACGGGGAATCCCATTGCTATTCATCAGGTCTAACCCTAACAGGATGGAATCCTTAGTTTCTAGTTCTTGTTCAACGGGGAATCCCATTGCTATTCATCAAGGTCTAAAACCTAACAGGATTAGAAATCCTTAGTTCTAGTTCTTGTTCAACGGGGAATCCCATTGCTATTCTCAAGGTCTAAACCCTAACAGAATCATTTCATCAGAGAATCATGATTATTAGAGCCATCTTATGCAAGAGACTAGTTCTAACAATAATTCTTCTAGACATCTATTAAAGCAATTTAAGTTTTTATAGGTAAATAGTTTTTGGCTCTTTGCCTAGATCTTGGAGAGCTCATCCAAGGATTTCTTTTGGTCCACTTCAGCTCCTAATAGCACTGCAAGGATTAGGGCTTGCGCATACATCTTGCACCACATTATTTGTCATGCCCCAACCTGCCCATTGGGATAAATGAATTACGTGTTAACATAACTCCTAAATTTTACCCTAAGAATTATGCAATGCCTCTTTTTTATTAGTTACTAGTATATTAAAATTTAATTAAAAATTATTAAGCTTTATAAATTACTTAATTTACAAGAATTTTATCGGATGCTCTAATTTGTTTTTATCTAGTTACATCTCACTCGAACTCTTGAGAACCTCATACAAAAAAGCTATCTATAAAAATATTAAATTCATGTATATAACTGATATATGTAACTAAATACTCACTAATATTATCTATATTTGTTATGAGAACTTTTAAAGCTTGGCATCCTTGCTAGACTAAGGATCCATATCTAAATTTATATTCAAATACAATCATAAATACATAGAACCTATTTATATTATTTTTTAATCCACATGGGTCATGGGATAGGATCGTTCTAATATCATTCGCTACAACTTAAGATTTACTCAAAAGAATAGCTGAAAAGATATTATTTGGGCTCATTAATATTTTATAAGTATTTATAATATTTTCGGTACATAACTAATGTTGAATTGAACATTGGCTGGTGTTGTCTCTCACATAATATTTAATTAGATCCTTATATATAAAACGGTAATTAAGGAAAAAAATTTAGAAGTACATGTATGATTACTAAGATTATATGTAGAAGTTATGCAGCCATATCCCATGTTTGACCTAGTTAGGGAGTTGGGGCGTGATACCACCACCATAAACAATAAAATTGTTAATGCTTTTATTTCCACCTTCAACAAGGAAATTAACTTGCTAACAAATACCTACCGGAGGCTGATCTTGTTAGGCGTTCTTTGACGCGAGTAAGCTGAGGACACCGCTAGGGCCATAAAGTTCCTGAAAGACAATAATATCCCATGGTAGCAAATGACTCGCAATGGACAAACTTCATCAAATTTTCCTTGCTCATTAGAAGGAAGTCAGAAGATAAGCTGTTTTGCTTACCGACGGTGCTGGCGAGCTTCTGCTCAGAGATAGACCCATGCTTGCAAAGACCCCATCATCATCAGAAGCAGAATGGAGGAAGAGAGTCACAGAAGATAGTGAGGTGAGTGATGAAAGAGTACGAGCCCAGGGATCAAGTGTCAAGAGGAGTAGGTGCCCCTGGGTTTAGATATGGAACCTGAGGTGAACGTTAGAAACCGCAGGCAAGCCCGCCTTCCGTTCGCCGCGCTCTTCAAAATTGAGACAAGGGGCCGTACGTTTCCAGACTTTTCGTTCTAAAAGCATGAGTAACGGGCCGAATAGCAGGTGGAGATGGAGCCGGTCTTTCACGCTCGGTGCCACGGCATATCGATTAGCTAAAAAAGCTTTGTCCTTTCAACGCGAAGTTTTCAACCCATCAAGACTGCCATCACAAAATTTCGGGTTTCAGGTGCATCGTTTAAACTTAACCCGCTAAAATACAAACAATGCTAGTAGGCAAATAAAATATTTTAGTCTTAAAATTTTAAAATTCCTATCCCAAATGAGATCCTTTTAAAAATCTTTCGTTCCAATGCAACCTAACGAAAATCTTTTAGTTCAACCAACTACAATAAAAATTAATTACAACTACTTTTTTTTTCTGCAGTTTGTCGATGCTTGTTGAAAGCGTCGGCAGTTGAAAAATCTTAACGATATTTATAAGCATCGGAATCGATCTCTAACCCTAACACCCCACCCCCCCCCCCTTCCCCTCCCCCCCTTTCGATCTCCTTTGACCTGATCCCCCTCCTCACGCCGATCTCTGCTCTGCCCTAATCCCCCTAGCTTTGCCCTAGATCTCCCCTCCTGAATCTTCGCTCTACCCTGCCTCCCCGTAGATTTTCGCTCTACCCTAGATCTCCTCTCTGCCCTACCGTCTGAGCGTGCTTCTCTTTCTTCTCATCACTATCTACGCCATTACTAGTGACCATCAACTTTCACCATCGACACCGCTTTCAGAACCTTTTCTCTGCTACCGCTGACCTTTACTACCGACCTCGCCGTCGTCGACGTGGACATCGGCCACCTCCGCCGCCCCTCCTCCGTCACTGCAAGCCATAATCACCAAAGTCAGTAGCATTCTACTTAAAAATTAGGGTTTATGTTTTGATGAATTAGTTTTATTGGTAAACAATAGCTGTCAATTTATTATTAAAAATTAGTGGTTGCGTTCTAGTTATTTTAATCTTTGTTTTCGGCATGGATTTCATTGTTATTATTCTTTCTGTTGATTTGCTTGAATTATTTGAGATTTTGCTAAGTTCGGTGGCTCAGGGTTTTTTTAGCATTTATCTTCTTTTATTTGTGCAATGGTCCTTTCCCCATTTACAAATGGTTGTTACTTAAATAATACTTGTGTATAGAACTCAAGAATTAATTAAGAAAACTCTCAGAGAACATCATAATACCGTTAGAAAATTATGATAAGTAGCCTTGGTCCATAAGTTCATTCTATATCTAATTTAATAGCTATTATGAGAAGTCTGTCTAGATGAGCTTGATACGGCGAGTGCAATAATTTTTATGCAATATTGATATTATAAGAAATACTTCTTTCAGTCAAAAAAGCTATCAATTTCTTTGGCACTAATTTCTGCATGATCTTTTTCAGCCGTAAGGTTATAATCTTTGCAAGAATTTTATAATTCTGTTAATTAATTTAATTCATCTATATCCCATGTGCTTCCACTTTCTACGGTTCCACAATCTAGTTACTTATTTTAGTCAGGCCCACATATTGATTAGGCTTCATATTGTAAAAATTTATTTGAAGGATCATGATAATGTTCTTGGAGTAGCTCCATCCTTTACATTGCAACCTTTCAAATTGTCTGAAGTATCTGTTGCAAGTACTCCAAAAGAAATCATACTAATTCTGAATCTGGTAGCAGGTGCCCCTAATCATTGAAATCACTGACCATGTATTGTTGAAATCATTACCTTGGTTGTTCTTATGCTATTGACTGCAATAAAATAGACAGATGCTGTATACCAATACATTCAGGACCATATATTAACAGATTATCAGAGGACAATGGATGCTATACTAAAACCTGATACAGAAGATGAAAGGCTGATGCTTGGATGACAAATAATTATAACAAAACTGGCTTAAATTATGAATTATGTATTAGATTTTGCTGGCTTTTACCATTGAATTCAGTCCAACCCTTTACTAGCTAGAATTAATGACCAAGAAGTATGCCTATAAGAGACCGCAGATGACTATAATAGCTGCTGTTGCTTGTGACTATAATTATTTTAATGAGATCTGAGTCAATTTAATTTACAAAAATTTGCTGATTTATCCTTTTAATCTTTTGGCCATTACTCCATCACGAAAACCATGTTGCATGGACAAAAATTTGAATGTTAACAATTTACTGAACTGAACTTCTTTGCATTGGCAAGAAATCAATAAGAACTTGTCATTTTCCAAGATTACCATGACATGGCCTATCTCTTGGTTTATTTAAAGAAGACTGAGTTTTCCTATTTCAAATTCCATAAAGTTCAGAATCTGAACCTCCATCTTACATGGTGGTGGAAGATATGATCATGAATAAGAAGTAATGATGAAATAGTAAATAATACCTTAGGTTAATATTTATTCATGAGTTATACATGACTAATTTGATAGTTAAATGAAAATGTTGTCATTTATGATTGAATATGATTGTGTTATGCATATTTAGATTTTCACATTACTATTTATTCTCACGTTTGCTTATGCTACTAAATGTTGAACACTTATGATGATGAAATATGTGCAGGATGTTTGGTTATTTATCTGATACTGTGATAGCTTTCTAAATAGCTTTTCTAGATGAGGCTTTGAACTGTGATGTATATTGGATAAAAGTTGGTTGTTTATCAATCATTTTATCCTAAATGGATAAAATTTGGATAAATAAACCAAGAAATACCAAAGAATATTTAGATGGAGTTCGTGATTTCATTAAATTTGGTATGGAAAAGTAGTTTGAATGGAAAGATTTCATGTCCGTGCCGATGATGTGTTAAGAGTTCTTGTCTAGATCCACAAACCATTGAAGAACATTTGATATGAAATGGTTTTGCAAGAGGTTATATTGAGAGGGATTTTCATGAAGAATTTATGTTGCTAATATCAAGCAATCAAGCCTCCTTTGATCTTGCATTCAATAATATGCAAGATAATCTTGTAGCTGATGATATGACAGGTTTGATCACATATGCTTTTGACATGGTGTTCAAAACTTTGGAGGTTCAACTAATATGTATAAAATAGCTGGAATATGTGATATTTCTACATTAATGGAACAAACATTTGTTGAAGAACAGATGCAATCATCAACTACAGAGTTAGCTCGGTATCATAAATTAATTAAAGATGCAGATGAACAATTATATCTGGGTTGTTTGAAATTTTCTAAGATCTCTTTTTTTATACATTTATTCTATATAAAATATATGAATGGATAGTCTGGAAAGAGTTTTACCATGCTTCTTAAGTTACTAAAGGATGCATTTCTAGAAGGCATTGGTTTACCATCCTCTTATTATGAAGCAAAAAAGTTGTCAACAAATTGGATCTTGGATATCAAAAGATCCATAGTTGTCCAAAGACTGTATGTTATATCATGGTGGCAATGCTGTCGAGAGTCATGCAATGTATGTGGATCTTCACGATAGACGACTCATGAAGAGGATGAGTATGATGTAATGAACAAAATAAAAAAACAGGCGAATGTATTGTATTACTTTCCTCTTATTCCTTGATTGAAAAGGCTATATTCCTCGTCGAAAATAGCTTCATTAATGAGATGGTATGATGAAGGGCGTATGAAGGATGGAATGTTAAAGACATGTATACTGCGATACACATAAATATCTCGATACACATATGTATCGTGATACTTGTATCGTGATACTTATTTTACAAATTATAAATTTTTCTTGTAGATGGATGAGCATGGGCGAAAACCTAATGAGGTGAAGTTTTACCAGATGACTCATATTCACCATGATAGCACTTTTATCAAAGATGAGTCGAGAGACTTATATGTAATTATTATTATAATTTATTTTATGCAATAATTTTAATTTAATTTTGTTAGTCAGTAAGATCTAACTAATTTTTTAAATTAATACATGAAAGAGCTACAGTTCTTATTGCTGAGCGTATCGATGACTCTATAGCATCGAGACCGAGGTGTTTACGGAGCTAATGGGACCGAAGCACTACCGTCGAGTAAAGGGTTATAGAGTTGGAGTCATCCACATTCAGTTATAAATAGTTGTCAGACCTGGCTTGGACATTGACCCGACCAAGGGCTCGGGTCACCGGGTCACTAGGGTCACTGAACCATCGATCAATTAATTAATATAAAAATATATTTATATTAATAAAATTAATTTTTAATTAAAAATTTAAGGTTAACATAATAATAAAATCCATGACCCCATTTGGTTGGATTGATCGGTTCACGGATGAACCAGATGGATTGACCGGATTATTCCGGGTCACATACACATCCGTTTTATATTAGAACCGGACCGGCTTGGCCTCTGGGTCCCGGTTTAATCGGTCCAACTGGCCGGTTCGGTCCGGTTCTGACAACTTATCTGCGGTGAATAGACATACACGTGATGCTGCAGATGGTGTTCAAGATACACGTATTATTTTACGACAGAGCTATGCTATCGACTGGAGGAGATTTGCCATCGATAAGTAGCAATGGAGGAATACAACAGAGTCATACTGCCAATAGAGCAGTGATGGATTCCATGAGAGAGCACATTGAGCGGCTGTACATATGATAAATACATATTAGTTAAATCAATGTCATTAATAGCAGGCTTTTGGACCATAGGGTGACGACCTTCCTCCTGCAATCATTGAATTTTATATGTTAAACTTTAGGTCTCTTAGTTGATTGTAATGAGAAATTTTGTGAAGAATGTATGCAATATGATTTTATGTTTGTTATGATTGCATTGTACAGGTTTAATATAAATTTGTACAGACTTTGATTTTAAAATTATGGAAGCGTTCAATTTTAATTTTATATTTATTATTTTTAAAAAATATAATAGGTTTAATATAAATTTTATCTTAATTATATTATACAAGTTTAATATAAATTTATGGATGCAATTGTCCATTATATAGGTTTAATTTAAATTTTCCACTGCATCGATAAAATTAGAATTAAAGCATCAGCACCATTTTAGCTTGCTGCCGTCGGTAAGATGGTGCCGATGCTGTGTCGACTCCCTAAATTTTTTTTCAACATTCGTTCAAATGCGCATGATGCTTTTTAAGCGCTGTCTATGCTAAGAATTAGTGATGAAAAAAATGTCAGGAGTTTTTTTCTGAGTCTTTAACAGTGTGACGTCCATATGCCTATCCAATGGTCCTTGGATATGAGAAAGAAATTAATAAGAGTTTTATCATGTGAGATCCTGATAGAAGAAAAACTTATCCTCTATAATTATTATTTTATTTTTATTTATTCTTTAAGTCCTATTTGAAATAATTGTTAGAGAACAACTACCTTAAACAGCTACCGTTAGCCTTTTGGTAAAATTAATTCTATTACAAAATCCAAAGCACTTTATTCCTTTGCCAATCTGGCATGCTTTATTTATCCAACATCAAAATCTCCTACCCCATGGTAAAACCCGTATCCCTCCAATATACATGGTATAAACCTTCAAAATTTATTCCACCAATCAAATACTCTGTGAAGGCACCAACAATAGCCACTTTTGTACTTTTACTTCAAATACATGCTACTGAAAAACTATTTGAAATCATGAATATGAGATTTTGTTATATTTGCCATTGTGGGGGCTACATCAATTATCCTATAATTTTAATTTTTATGTAAATTATTAATTATAGATTGATAAGCCATATGTAATATCATTATTTTTATACATTTAGTATGAATCATAGCTCTTATTTTTCTTTCTTTAGTTTTATAATGTGTGGTGTGTCTATATATATATATATATATATATATTTTTGTTCTTTAGTTATACCTTTGATATAACTTTATGTGTATTGAAGCATAAATTTTGTGTTTTATATATGACAATATATAACTACTTTGAAACTGCTTTAAAAAATACATGAATTTAATATTATATTCTTTTTATCAATTAGTTGTATAAGAGCCTAGATTTTATATTTTAATTTGTTGTCCATCAAATCATTTTGTTTACCATGTCAAATATAGAAACAAAAAATAATTAATTATATCTCTATGTTTTTTAAGGCTATGTTAGGTATATAGGATATGAAGGATAAAAAGGAAAATAGAATAGGAGAAAGAATAGGATATAATAAAATTATCCTATCTTATATTATGTGGATATAATAGAAACACAAACCAAATAGGGTGGTTCTATCTTTAGAAAAAATCATATTCATTATTGAAAATAAGGATAAAAGGGAGAAAATAAAAGAGCAGCCAAATAAAATGAAAATGTATATTTTGATGGGATGAGTTATCCCCCTTCAACAGGATTAGCCATTTTATAGAATCAAATTTTATCTAATCTTTATAAAAATAAAGTAAAAAAATAATTTAAAAAATTCTATTGTTCTTCTAATTGGGTATATGTGATGCACCTTGCTTAGATCAAGGCAAAACTCTATTTTTTCCTATAGTTAAGGAATGGCCACATTATAACATATTAAATTGATGAATGATGATAGATGTATTTAGCATACATATCATATTTCCAAATTCTGAATGAAAAATCAATTTGTTGTCATTATATAAAACATAAGAGATATAATATATTAGTATGCTTTTGCATGGTTAATTGAAAAATTAAATTTGTATTTTATTAGACCATAAAATCATCCCATGGTTAAATATATGAAACATGAGATTTGAAGGTTTATGATAACCCCCTCCACAGTTTGTTGGCTGTAATGAAATCTAATTTTCATAGTTCTATATGGTGACTAATTTGAGAATTTTATGTCAAAGCAATTTAATGATAGCTCCTTTCTAATTCATCGATTATTCTATAATCCAAATTTTCTATTTTCATTTGATAATGTCATGAATGGTGTTAAAATGGAAAACACCATTTCAAATGACATTTTTCATTTCCATATCATCCCCCACTGGCATGACAGAAGGCCGATGAGAAATCGCCACTTGAAGTGGCGATTTCAGACTAGAAATTGCCACTTTATGTGGTGATTTCATATAGATTGAAATCGCCACTTTAAGTGGCAATTTCTTGATGAAATCGCCACTTCAAGTGACGATTTTTTGGATTAAAATCGCAACTATAAGTGGCAATTTCTCCACTGAAATCGCCACTTCAAGTGGCAATTTTCTCAGTTACCCAGCAACTCAGTTGCTGGGAAGCCCAAGCTGGTGTCTATGGATCAGCACAGGGCTTTTTCCAATGGCTGCAGGTGTTTCAATCTAAGTTTCTCCGAAAGAGTTCATTAAAAAAGAGTGCCCACAGAAATCGCCACTTGGAGTGGCGATATCATTGAAATTCACCTCTTGAGGAGAATTGATTTAGCCAATAAGTTATATTCTGCACAAAGGCAAGGCCCCCAGCATTTCTGGTAATCATTCAACATTCCAACTTTGTGTTGCTTTTGTCAAGAATGTTCTTTGCAAAATGAGTTTCAAAGCCAATAATGAATCATGAACCAGTTGCATTTTTAAGTTTCCAGTATGAGAACTAAGTAACTGCTTTCATTTGTGGAACATTCATTTACCTCAGTGCCAATTGCAAAATAGAAAGATAACTAAAGTCACAAATCATAAGTACATGAAAAGATTAAAGGAACTAAGCTTATGTAAATTAAGAAGTTCAACTTTGAAAATCAAAACTGGATCGAAACTCAACTGAAACTTGACTAAAACTCAGCTGAAACTGTACTGAAACTCACATCATCCAAAATTATATCATCTCACAAGTATCAAATATCATCGCATCAACAGAATAACACATACTCATAAAAATTTAATATATCTGATAAATAAAAAAATTTACAACATTTGGTTTGAGTACAATAATCTAGGCAACCTAGGTTCCACATCCGCATCTAGGAGGTTGGCGAATATGTCCAGTCCATCGCCTATAGGTCGCCAATGGTAGAAGGCCCTCATCAATCACTTGAGATACCGAAACATCAGGCATAGCAGCATCCAAATGCGATCGGGAGACATCCTCACTGATCTCAGCGATATCCGCATCAGCAATGTCATCAATGCGATATGCAGTGTGATCTAGACTGGCAGATGTACCCTCTCCGGCATTCCTCCTGTGTGAATACTCGTGTGCTAATGAGGACCGTATGCAAGAAGGCGATGGGGTATAATGAAATGTCTCCATCGTCGGATCAAGATCAGCTTGTGTAGACTCTAGCCCCTTCAGGTAGAGTGACACTTCAGGTGTGCTCCGAATGTGCTGATGCCCGATGATAGATAATGTACCATAAGCCATCATCGTCATGCTCAAATCTATAGCCGCTCATTATCCACTGGGGCAGCTATAGCTCACTCGACCTCCATAGTCAACTATTGAAACCTCTCATGCTGCATATAAAATGATAACAAAAATTCATATGAAAACTTATAAAGTTGAAAGAAAAAGATACTCATAAACAAAATTCAAAATAGTACCAGAAACTCATATGAAGTTCATTCCCCTTTGTAGCCCTTGTACTATATTCAGAACGGCCTACACATATTCGGGTGATGCTCCTAAACCATGCCATATAATTGGGTGTGCACAAGACTTCGGCTACTATAGAAGGCTCTCCCAATGTGTCGAACAACATAGCTAATAACTCGAGAACTAATATGTTTGTTATTCCAAGTTAAATTACTAAATAAACAAGAGTGCAGCCCATCATATCTTGTGTCTCAAAAAATTCATCATTTTTCAACTTTGTAGCATGCAACCTCCATTGACAACTTTGGGCAGTACTTGAATAGGCACATTTTACAGACCAGAATAATTTTTTGACTCCATCACATTATATGTGCGATGCTTCTTGATGTGATATATTTCACATGCTCTCTTTAATTCATCTTTACTATTAAACAATAATCCTTTAGCAAACTCAGTCATTAATGGATCCCAAAATTGAGAATTGAAGGATAACTCTCTCGGAGTATTAACACATCCACCATCATGGAAATTCATCTCATTATAAAATTCTGGTACTTGTTCATATGCAAAGGCTTGATGATCATGTACCTAAGTTGAAATAGGTTCTGGATGACTGTATACAGGAATTGAACTAAAGCCAGTGTCATGAACTATATCGTCTCCATATGACTCTTCATCTTCATTTGGCTCTTCATCTGTCATCATGTTCAGGCCAATAGCCATCATCTGCACTCTCGTCTGACTCCATTCCCCGACTATCAATGTTAAATTGATTGTTTACCGCATCATCACTCTGCACTGCTGGCATAAATTCCTTCAATCATTGGAAAATTCACTGGAGTCCTAACCTGTTCCTACTGCTGGGCTATAGGAGAACTGTCCTAAACATTCTCTGTATGACCAACACTATATGGCTCTAGAACATCATCCTTGAAAACATAGAGTTTAATATACCGATATTCTAAAAACTTTAAGGGAAATGTCAATATGTGCTCCACATCGTCATCATCCTCAATTGGATGAAGCATGTATTTTTGATGCAATATTCGAGATCTCCACATCAATCTGATGATATATCTCTGTACTAAAATTGTTAGAACGGTATGTACCCGATCAACCAACTCAGCAAAGCATGTTCCCATGCTCAATTTCAAACATTTACTTGGAGGTTGATTATAATGTATCCCTTTTTGGCCATGTTTAATTGATCCATCATAATAAAGCAGAACTCTTACAGTTTCCATCTAAAAAAGGTGATCAAAATTTATCTCAGATCAGCTACAAACAAACAAAAATTTAAATATGCATATATTTTAGTAGCATTTAGCATATTAGTTTTCAAGAACCATATGGCACAGATTAAGATAAAACACTTAATTTTTCATATGATATCATAGCTAAAATAAAAAACCAATATCTTTGTGCATCCAGGTGATACAGGAAAATAAAAATATTTTTTATGTTTATTTATGCTTCCATATTTTTATCTCTACACATAAACCAAAAAATACAGCAGCTCTATTATATATATTTGGCTCATGTTTTTTTCATTTTTACCCAGAAACAAACACACATCTCATGCTTTCTTCTTTGTCAAGAAAATCTCAAACAGGCACTTGGTACTAAGAAAAAGAAAATAAAAAACCTTGGTTGTCAAACAGTTACATGATAGCATATAAAGATCAGTTTGAGGAATGAGGGAATGTGAATCTCTACCTTGAAGGAACTGAGGGCGGAGTTCAAGCGATGGATTGCGAAGGGTGGTCCGACGAGAGGGGGCACAACGGCGACAACAATTTTCCGACCGAAGGAACGGGAAGGCGAAGGGAGTATGGGAGTAGGGGGTCCCCACAGCTCACCCGAGGGTTTAAGTCCCCGATTGCTCACTGTTAGGGGATTTCTGAGAAATTCACCATTTGGAGTGGCGATTTTAATCCAAATGAAATTGCCACTTGAAGTGGTGATTTCAAGCGATTTCAATTAAAATAAAATCGTCACTCTAAGTGGCAATTTTATTCGTCCCATCAGCACCCCTGCTGATAGAGCGGAGACGGAGGGATGATGTGAAAGTGAAAAACGTCATTTGAAATGTATTTTTATTTTAATACTATTTTTCAATATCTTTGGTTCCATCCTCTTTTTTAAACCGGTGCCAAAAGGCACCGGTTTAAAAAATGACTCAGAGATGTTGGGCGTAATTCCAAAGTGTGCGGACCTCAGATAAAAACAATTAGAGTGCAGGTTTGACACAGCTCTCGCCGATAGAGAGGGACCTATTGGGCATGATTTCAAAGAGCGTGGGCCTCGGACGAGAATAATTGAGAGTGCAGGTCTGATACGGCTCTCGCCAATAGAGATAGACCTAAGGTCTTGTTTGGAGGAGAAAGTCCTGAGGTCGTGTTTGGAGAGGAAGAGAAGGCCGAGTTCTGTTAGATATTTTAGTTTATACAACTCTGTTTTTAATGATGAAGGTAGGGGAAGGGATTCATATATAATCTGCTCAGTAGTATTATTAATAAAAATCTGATCACAATTACCATCTCTTTTATCATTAAAAGAAAGGGGGAAAAACAAGAAATGACACATAAGAAATTTATCTTGGGAGAATTGGCTTTCACATGACCAATGTATGGTACAATCATTTCCAAGATGCACCGTAATCATCTGCAGTAAGCATTCTTTATCTGTCTCACATGTTTTGCTGTGATCGGTTACTTTACTGGCATGAGTGTTTGTTACATTCAATAACTCCGTCATGGCAACCCTTTCATTCAATGCAGGATCAACTTAAATATCTGATCGCAGTAATGGAATAAGCCAGCCGAAAAAAAGGCTTTCTGGAGCTGTTAAGATTGCCAATGTATGGAGTCCAACCAGAATTGAGCATTTTAAATAAAAACCCAGAAGCATTCCTCATAAGTGCTTGTCACTTCCTAAACCCATCATCTAAGCCTTGGCTCGTGACACGGCGCATGCTTTCCTGGGCAAGACCGAAGTCTTCTAATATCTAAGATAGAAGTCAAGGGATTACCCAATCTCTCAAAGCCTGGCAGCAGTACTTTGTGCTAATAAAATATAACTTGGGATGTTTCAGACTCACAACATAAATAATCTACACATCATTAATACAAGCGAGCCAAATTAGATTATGGATTGAAAATTGTACTTATCCAAAGGTTCCCATGGTCTGGTAGAGACACAGCATTGTTATCTTAGGCATCTTTGCATGGCCCAAATCAGCAACCTGCAGGGAGTCCCAAGTTTTTTAACCCAATTTTTTTAGTTAAAAAAAAAAAAAAGCAAGTTGGAAAAAACTATTTTAACTGATTGGTCTTGCCAATTAACGAAAGGCTGAATTGTAAAAACTTGACTTATGTTCTTTAAGTCACAAGTAGACCGGGAAAAACCTAACAACTACGGCATTGACTAAGCTGTAATAGAAGTTCGCACCACTTAATGGCCAGCATTCACGTTCAAGGTTGAGATGGTATATTTTCCAGCGGCCTGAGCCTGAGGTGCTGGTCAAATATGAATATTGAGAGCCGTATTTTTCCAGCCGCCTGGCCTTCTTTTCTTCGTTTCTTTTGGCGTCTTGCCTAGAGACGAAGAAAAAGTTCCGGCGTCTTATCCGGAGAGGAAGAAAAATCCGAGTCTTATTAAAAAATATGAAGGAATAGACTCATAATCTGCTAAGCAGCGACGCTCTGTATTCCCAGGAAAATAAGTAGTTGTAATCAAGAGGAGGTAAAAAAAAAAAAAAGAAAAAAGATGGCGATGATCTTAGAGGCTTTTGTTGGGAAATTTGTCGAGAAGCTTGCTGATTTCATTGATGAAAGAGTGATGATGGTGTTAGGGGTGAAGGATGAGCTGGAAGGGCTTCGGGAGAAGTTAGAGAGCATACAAGGCCTGCTAGAGGATGCAGAGAGAAAGCGGCTCCAAGATCCAGCCATCAACAGGTGGGTGGCCAAGCTGAAAGACATCATGTATGACGCTGATGACATCATAGATCTCTCCAGAATCAAGGGTGCAAAGCGTGGAAGGTCACCAGATGATCAGGCATCAACATCGCTGGTTGGGAATTTGGGGGTAAGCCATTTGTTCTCCATGCTTCCTAGCCCTAGTGATTTGTTATCTACCCATGAGATTGCCAGTAGAATTAAAACTTTGAATGGTAGACTGAATGAGATCATGGAAGATAGGATAGTTATTCCCAGGCTAGGACACAGCAACAGAAATGTCACAGCGAGCGGAGTAAATTTTAGACAGAGCTCTTCTCTCGTTGAATTGGACATAGTAGGAACAGACATGAGGATGCTACCAAGGGTCTTGTGGAGAAGTTAGTGCAGGAAGAAGATATACCAAACTGCTGTATTTTTGTGATCGACGGCATGGGGGGAATCGGCAAAACCACGCTTGCTCAAAAGATATTCAATGATCCAAAGATTGTTGACAACTTTCAGACTCGAATATGGGTGTGTGTTTCACAGGACTTTTCAGAGATCGATCTGCTGAAACAGATGATAAGGGGTGCCGGTGGGGATCATGGAGTATTGAGTACAAAAGCAGAACTCCTACCTATGCTCAGAGATGCAATTTCTGGAAAGCGTCTATTTGTTGTCTTGGATGATGTATGGCAAGCAATGTGTGGGTTGATTTACTTCGAAATCCCCTTCAAACTGGTGTAGCAATTAGTCGGATCTTGGTTACCACTAGAGATGAAAATATTGCTAGAGGAATGAGGGCAGTACACACCCACAAAGTGGAGCTATTACCTGAGAATTCTGGTTGGGAGCTCCTCTGCAAGAAAGTATTTGCAAGCGGGGAGGAGGCAAAGATGAAGATGTTAAGAGATATAGGGACTCAAATCGTTCAGAAATGTCATGGTCTTCCTCTTGCAATCAAGACTATTGCCGGCCTCTTAACCACGAAGGATAAAAGCAGGAGTGAATGGGAAAAAGTTCTTAGAAGTGATGCATGGTCTATGAGCAAGCTTCCTGATGAACTTAGTGGAGCTTTGTATATGAGCTATGTGGATTTACCATCCACGTCAAACAGTGCTTTCTTTACTTCGCTCTATTTCCAGAAGATTATGAATTCGACTATGATGAGCTTCTGCGTTTCTGGGTGGCTGAAGGGTTTGTGAAAACCGAAAAAGATGCAAGCATGGAAGAGTTAGCAGAGCAATACTGTGAAGAGTTGATAAGGAGGAACATGCTACAAGAAATTCCTAAATTTGTGGGAAAGGTCAAATATCAAATGCATGATCTCTTGCGATCTCTTGCTCAGTTTTTGTCACAAGATGAAAGTTTCTATGGAGATGCAGATGAATTAAACGCCACCACTTTGTCAAAGCTTCGGCGCCTGTCAATTGGAAGAAGAGGAGAGACGGCAGCAGTCCCTAGTTCTATAATAGAACGGAATTGTTTGAGGACCCTGATCATGTTTCCGGGCCCATCAAGTCTTGAAAATGATTTGCTCGTGAGATTAACTCATCTCCGTATCTTGCATCTCAATGGGAGAGATATTGGGAGAATCCCGGATTCTATAGGAACCTTAATACACCTTAGACTCCTTGATCTTAGTTCTACAAAAGTTTCCACACTACCGGAATCTCTTGGTTTCCTTACAAACCTACAAATATTGAAACTCAAATATTGCGACCAGCTGCAGATGATTCCCAAGAGCATCACTCGGCTTTAAATCTCAGTTTCCTTGATATTTTCGGTACAGCATTGAGTTTTGTGCCTAAAGGGTTTGGAAAATTAGAACAACTTGTTGAACTCAATGAATTTATTGTGGGTGATGATAGGAACGGCGGTGAAGAAGCACAAGGCTGTGAATTGGAAGAGTTGCAGAGTCTCTCCTGCCTCAGAATTCTCTACATAGACAGATTGGAGAGGGCATCGAACAGGGCTCGAATTTTGGACAATAAACCCTACTTAAAGAAATTATGGCTAAGCTGCAGACCAGAAAATGTGATGATGGACGATGAGAAGATCTTCGAGGAGATCCGTCAGATTGAGGAGATCTATCGGATCGAGGAGATCTTCGAGGACTTGACCCCTCCGAGAAGCATAGAAGATTTAGGGATATTTGGTTTCTTTGGCCGGAGGTATCCTGGCTGGATGATGTCTTCATCTTTGGGAGATTATCTTCTAACCTGAAATATTTGAGGCTTATTTACTGCACATCATGCCAAGAGCTTCCACCGTTAGGTCAATTACCCCAATTGATCGATCTCGAAATTTCAATGCATCTACAGTTGTATCAATTGGTCCTGAATTTCTCGGTGTTGGTGCAAGGCAGGGATCGCAAACAGCAAGGCCAACCTTCTTTCCCAAGCTCGAAACCATGCACTTATCCTTTATGAAGGAATGGGAGGAATGGGAGATAAGTGAACAAGTAGCTTCTCAGTCAGCGTTGCTGCTGCCTCGTCTAAAGGAATTGGTACTTCATGATTGTTACAAGCTGAGAGCTCTTCCCAATGTCATTAAGCAGGCCACCATGATGCAAAGCTTGTATATTCAAGCAACTTCGGAGCTGAGAAGAGTCGAGAACCTTCCTTTTTTATCAAATCAGCTAAGCATCGTACAGTCTCTTTGTTTGGAAAAGATCTCAAATTTACCTGCTCTAAAGAGACTACGCATATGTGAATGCCCAGCATTGAGGAGTGTGAGAATCTGAATGCACTGCAATGCCTAGAGTTGATTGATGAATCCATGGACAACCTCCCGGAGTGGATTTTGGGACTTCTCCAAGAACGACAGGACCCTCATCCAAACAACCTCGAGTTGATCCTACGTTGCCATGCCCGCTGCTCGCGAGGTGCCTCAGGGGATGCCCAGACTGGCCCATCATCCAACAGTTCTCTCGAGTCAGTGCCAATGCTTCCACCAACACTGGAGAAGCTCGTCAACATTATTTACATTATACCAAGGTACCTTTTAACTACCAACCAACCTTAAGTTTGATGGCTCGAACGTACCTTACTAGCTACCAAACCAACCTTGAGTCTGATGGCTCAAACGATGAATAGATTCTTCTCCACAATATTTTATTTTCTATGAAGGTGCTTCTTAGCTCATCTCGTACCTTGTTACTGAATATCTCCATGCATCAACTTATTTCTCACTTTCCTATCAGTGTTCCCCATGTAATTTCTATATACTGGACTTTGAAAGGAATCCATGATCAGTGAAACATGTTAGTAGGCATAGAGAGCTGTAAGTTAAGTTCCGACGACTCTTCAGAGTTGGAAGAAACTAATTGTAATATGTCTCCATCTTCAGCACGTTTTTTTTTTTGCAAAAACGGATTCAAAACCTTTAAGTTGACTGTTGACCTCCGGGACACAGGTCTATGCTATAAAGTTGCCTGGTAATTTTCTAGGAACAAGTAGGCAGTTAATTGATTGATTTGTAACTTTACAACTTGAAAATAGAAACATAGATTTGCTCCATAACCAGAATCCACTCTGCTTCAACCCCCAGCATCTTTTGAAGCTTTCTGAGGATCTCCTAAGGGTTCCTACTATTGACCCTTGTTTTTTTAGAAAGCTTTGCCAAACCGATTTAGATTTTTGAAATAAACATTGTCCCTTCATGAAGGGAAGATCAGCTGCAGAAGAGATTCATGTCATGAGCAGATGATTTATAAGATATTGATATCAGTTAATAAAGTTATTGAAATTTATTCACGTCCTTGTGGAACAAAAATGCACTGTTGTTGAAATTTACGAGCTCTCCAAAAGGGAGTGGTAAATGAAAGTGCTACAGCCATTCAAATTGTGATCCTTCTTCTAAGAGGCCAATCAGCACGAGAGATCAAGCAATGCGGACCAAACAGGGAGAAACCAAGGATATCTTTATACAGTGTTCACTACAAGAAAACAATATAATATTGATAAAAATTTTATCACTATTCTATCATAAACTGGGTTTAGTGGCGGATTAGTAACGAAAATCTTATCGTTACAATTTTTGTCATTGCTAATTTTAGTGATGAATAGAGCATTCGTCACAAAATAATAGCAACAGATTTGTGACAGAATATTCCATCAAAATTTGTAATGGAACACATTTTCGTCACTAAATAATAATTACAAAAAAAGGCTATATCCGTCACTAAATTGTGATGGATTAGTGATGAACTATTGTCACTCATTATTCCGTTATTATTACGTCACAAATATTTTCATCACTATTCCATCACAATTTAGTGACGGATTGGTGACAAAAATTTAGTCACTAAAACTTTCACCAATCCGTCACTAGTCCATCACAAATATCATATAAGAAAACAACATAATAGTGATGAAAATTTTCATCACTATTCCGTCACAAACTGGGTTAGTGACGGATTAGTGACGAAAATCTTATCGTCACATTTTTGCCATCACTAATTTTAGTGATGAAAAGAGCGCCCATCACAAAATAATAGCGACGAATGTGTGATGGAATAACCGTCAGAAATTTGTGACGGAACATATTTTCATCACTAAATAATAGTGCGAAAGAGGCCATGATCATCATTAAATTATGATAAATTAGTGACGAACTATCTCACTCATTATTTCATCACCATATATCACAAATATTTTCATTACTATTCCAAAAAAAATTAGTGATGAAATTATTTTGATGATCTCTTTCCAATGCCTTTGGAGGGAAGCCTCTGGCATCTCGCTTGGCCTTGGGTTGGTTGGGCCTTGCCGTTGGCCTTGTTTTACACATCATTTTAAAGAATTTAGAAAAGTCTTTGTACACCGCCTCGGTGTAGCAAGTCCTATGTGGGCTGCACCGCCTCTCCTGATTGGTCTACGTGCATCCTACGTTGCTGATGTTGTGGAACGGTATGGCTCTGCTACGATGTTACGGTCTGATCGTGATGGCCATTAAAAGCGCTTCACCTTTATTTTAAAATTGATATGCAGACGAAAATACCCTTTCCCTCCAGCCTACTTCTATCATTTTTTCTTGGATTACATCTGTGCAAGAAAAACTCTTTCTTCCCCCTCGCTCTAGGCTTTCGGATGCAAGGAATCAGTCCAATTTTTTTTGAGCAAGATCCTGAGCCCTCGCTCTGAGAGTCCGGTCGGAAGAAAATATTTCAGCTTCGAGGTTGGAATATGTAGCTACTGAAGTCTTTGTACAAAAACTACTGGAGAAAATGTCATCCGCAGCAGGAAGTAAAAAGTCCTTGTTCCCACTTCTTTGTAAAGCTCCTTTATTACACCAATTGTTTTTTATCGTTAGAGGAAGTAATGCTTTAGGAAACCGTTTAATGAGCAGGTAATTTGTTAGACCAAAACAGTTATGACATTCTGGGAGTCATAACTGTTTAGAGTTTAGTGTTTTGTAGCACGAATGTCATACTGTATAACTTATGAACTGGGGTATCGTCAGAGTGTTTCGGCGGCCTATATTTTCCGTTATTTCTTTTCCATATAGCTCTAGTTACAAACCTACGACACCCGTGCTCTGGGTGTCGTCATAAAAGCTACGACACCCCAGATTTACTGTTAAGATAACGAGTTACAAGCCTAAGACACTCGTGCTTATAACTAACCATGGAGAGAGCATGGGAATGGATATAAAGAAGAGGAGAAGAGGGGGGAGCAACACCCCAGTTTAAACCTTAACAGTCCTCCACGGATGTCGTCGCCTTAAAGCTAGGATGTCGTCAGATTAGAGCTGGGTGTCGTAACAGCCTAAGTCGGGATGTCATCGTCCCTACCTTAACAGTCCCCATACGGGTGTCGTCGACTTAAAGCTAGGGTATCGTTGTGCTAAAGCTGGGGTGTCGTAAGAGCCTAAGTCGGAGATATCGTCGGTCCTATCCTTAACAGTCCCCGCACGGGTGTCGTCGCCTTAAAGTTAGGGTGTCGTCGCTCTAAAGCTGGGTATCGTAAGAGCCTAAGTCGGGGATGTCGTCGGTCCCCACCTTAACAGTCCCCACACGGGTTGTCGTAGCCTTAAAGCTAGGGTGTTGTCGCACTAAAGCTGGGGTGTCGTAAGAGCCTAAGTCGGGGATGTCGTCGGTCCCCCTTAACAGCTCGGCACGGGTGTCGTCGCCTTAAAGCTAGGGTGTCATCGCTCTAAAGTAGGGTGTCGTAAGAGCCTAAGTCGGGGATGTCGTCGATCCCCGCCTTAACAGTCCCCGCACGGATGTCGTCGCCTTAAAGCTAGGGTGTCGTCGCGCTAAAGCTGGGTGTCGTAAGAGCCTAAGTAGGGGATGTCGTTGGTCCCCGCCTTAACAGCCCGGCACGGGTGTCGTCGCCTTAAAGCTAGGGTGTCGTCAGATGAGAGCTGGGGTATCGTAACAGCCTAAGTCGGCGATGTCGTCGGTCCCTGCCTTAATAGTCCCGGCACGGGTGTCGTCGCCTTAAAGCTAGGGTGTCGTCAGATGAGAGCTGTGATGTCATAATAGCCTAATTGTGTTGTCGTATTTCTTTAAGTGAGGTGTCGTATTTTTTTTACCTTGGTGTCCTAATACTTTGTCAGGATATATTGACAGCTAAATCTATGGATATCATTGTTCATGACTGTGTGCCTATATTTCCACAGACGATGCTGAAATTATAAATCGAAAAGAAATTGAGCACACTCCCTGCCGTGCACCTTCACCCATCGCTCCAAAAGCAGGGGTTGATACTGTAGTTCCTCAAACTGGAATGAAATTCAATTCAGCAGATGATGTATATACTTTCTACAATGGATACGCAAAAAGAGTTGGTTTTGGAATCACAACAGTGTGTAGTAGGGCCAACAACAACAAACAACTTTGCTTTAAGCACCTGGCGTGTTGGAGGCAAGAAAAATCTAGAAAAATAGAGAAGAGCATGAATCATAGGGATACTAGGAAAGTTTATTGCATGGCATCCATAAAAGCAAGACTGAATGCTACAAGTGGTAAGTGGACATTGGTTGAGGTTTCTCTAGAACATAACCATGGGATGTCCATAATATCAACTGGTTATCTACGGTCGCATAGGAGGATCAGCACACTAGAGAAGGCAGAGATTAGTAATTTACATGCCGTGAATGTTCCGACAACTCAGATATACTCTGCCATAGCAAGGAGAAAAGGGGGCAGAAGATAATTGGATTTCACCGAGAAGGATGCTCGTAATTTCATTTGTCGTGAACGTCAGTTAAGCTGAAAGAAGGAGATGCTCAGTCGATGGTAATCCATTTCACCGAAATGCAACTCAGAAATCCTAATTTCTTCTATACCTTAGACCTCAATGATAATGTCATCTCAGATCTATCTTCTGGATTCATCCAAGGCCAAGATTGGCATGCACATACTTTGGTGATGTTCTAAACTTTGACTCAACCTATTTGACAAATAGATATCAAATACATTTTTGTCCATTCATCGGGGTCAACCATCATGGACAGTCCATCTTGCTTGGTTGCGCATTGTTGTCTGATGAGAGTACCGAGACATATAAATGGGTTTTTCAGTCATGGCTGGATGCAAATGGTGGTCAAGCACCTATTGCCATAATAACTGACCAAGATAAGGCAATCGAGGCTACTGTTAAAGAA
The DNA here is from genome assembly GCA_900491605.1 of Calamus simplicifolius. NCBI lineage: Eukaryota > Viridiplantae > Streptophyta > Magnoliopsida > Arecales > Arecaceae > Calamus > Calamus simplicifolius. The sequence goes on from UESW01000074.1 coordinate 23,204, forward strand.
GTTTTTCCTAACACACGACATCGATTTTGTCTTTGGCATATATTGAAGAATATACATGAAAAGATTGGCCACATTTGCATAGCAAATCCAAATTTATGGTTGATTTTGATGAGGCGATATATGATTCATTGACCATACAGTCATTCAAGGAAAGTGGGCACATGTTATGGAGAAATATAAAGAATGCAAGGCTATAGATTGGTTCAATGTCCTTTACGAATGTCGGGATAAATGGGTCCCAGTTTACCTAAAGGATACATTCTTCGCAGGTTTGTATTTCATTGTCTATGGTTCATGTTCGCGTTTAACGCTTCTTTTTTGACAAAATTATGTACAGTGATGTCATCTTCACAAAGGAGCGAGGGCATAAATCACTTCTTCGATGGGTTTATAAATTCGAAGACTACACTAATGGAGTTCATAGTAAGTACAAAGATGCCTTGGAGAAAAGGTACAGGCCGAAAATGAGGAAGATAATAGGATATTGCAAACAATTGCTTTCCTAAAGACATCATCACCTTTTGAGAGACAAGCTGCAGAAGGTATGCAAGGCGCATTTTCAAAAAATTTCAGAATGAGATCCTTGAAATGGCTGCATCAAATACTAAATTGATCAAGGAAGCTGATGACTGTTGTGTATATTCTGTAAAGTCGTATGAAAGGATTGAAGTCGATGGAATCGGCAAGGAGATGATCAAAGAATATATCGTATCATACGATAGAAATATTGAGGATATCCAATGCCAGTATCGATCCTTTCAGTTTAAAGATTACCTGTGTAGGCATGCCTTGTTGGTTCTTCATCAAAGTGACGTATTTCATTTACCATATAAATACTTCTTGAAGAGATGGTGCAAGGACATGAAATACCAATTCGACATTTCAACTGCAATACTGAAGGTTGTGATAAAAGCACATGAAAATCATGGTACGTAGTGACAATTTTTTATTTGAAATGTCTTAATATATGTTTTCGATAACATTATGTTATTGATTGTAGATATAGTTTGCTGAGTCATTGGATGATGAAGCTCGTAGAGATAGCCTCCGTGTCTGAAGATGCATTTAATTTAGTGATGATGATCTAACACCTATATTCAAAATTATCGTGGATGCTAACTGCGCAGCTAAGCCAAGAACAGAGCTTGTAATTCAAGATCCTCAGCAAATTAGGATGAAAGGTTGCCCAAGAGAAAATAGATTAAAGAGTGGAGTCAAGAAGAAGTCAAAAAGATCAAGAAAAAATCTGGTCAAGGCAACCGTTGATGCTCCACCAATGCAAAGAATTGTACCACCTTCCGAAACTTTGATGGACGAGTTTGACGCTTATGTATTGAGTCAACTAACACAGGAGGAGCATTATAAAACAAGGGTGCCGTAACTTTGTAACGAGGGTGACTTGGTCGCAAATGAAGTGCTTTGTAACTTTTAGCGCGATGACCCCCCAGCTCTGGGCTAACGATACCCTGTTCTCATGAAAGGACAGTAATGCTTTAAGCGTGACGACCCCCCAGCTCTGGGCTAACGACACCCTAGCTTTAGCTCGATGACACCCGAAAGGCAAAATCCTACGATACCCCCATGTTGTCACGAAAGGACACCAATGCTTTTAGCGCGACGACCCCCCAGCTCTGGGCTAATGACACCCTAGCTTTAGCTCGATGACACCCGAAAGATAAAATCCTACGACATCCCCCTGTTCTCACGAAAGGACACCAATGCTTTTAGCGCAACGACCCTCCAACTCTGGCTAACGACACCCTAGCTTTAGCTCGACGACACCCGAAAGGTAAAATCCTATGACACCCCTATTCTCACGAAAGGACAGCAATGCTTTTAGTGCAACGACCCCCAGCTCTGGGCTAACGACACCCTAGCTTTAGCTCGACGACACCCAAAAGGCAAAATCCTATGACACCCCCCTGTTCTCACAAAAGGACACCAATGCTTTTAGCGCGATGACCCCCAGCTCTGGGCTAACGACACCCTAGCTTTAGCTCGACGACACCCGAAAGGCAAAATCCTACGACACCCCTGTTCTCACGAAAGAATAGCAATGCTTTTAGCGCGACGACCCCCTAGCTCTGGGCTAACGACACCCTAGCTTTAGCTCGACGACACCCAAAAGGCAAAATCCTACGACACCCCCTGTTCTCACGAAATGACACAATGCTTTTAGCGCGACGACCCCCCAGCTCTGGGCTAACGACACCCTAGCTTTAGCTCGACGACACCCGAAAGGCAAAATCTTACGACACCCTTGTTCTCAATTTACGACATTCTAGTTTTCAATTTAGACATCATATATGAAAACTTAAGAAATTGTAAAGTAGAAAAGGCATAAAGATAATAAATCGAGGACACCCCTGTTCTCAATATAAAATATTTGCATTTGCATTAAATATGAAACAATGTCAATATGAATAAATTACATTAAATTTTTAATGAAATAAGAATGAAAAAATTAAGAACAGTTTGCGATAAGGTCGTTGATCTTTTGGTTGAGGCCCTCTCTCAATATCGTCGCAGCTAATTGTCGCCGGTATTCTCTTACTTCCTCCTCTATGAAATCCATCTTCATATCAGGATTGTCCCGTTGAGCAAGACATTCCATGTATCTCAGACAGTATAGGCCACAATCCAGCGATCCGGCGGTTGACTTGGGCAATCCAAAATCTCTTCCATCGGCCAAGTCATCACATCCTTCTTATCAGTAGATATGGAATATGTGGCCAAGAATTATATGCCATTTCTTCGCATTGGCCTTGTACCTGGCATTGCGTTTTAATGAATTTAGGTGCATGAACACCTTTCTTTCCATGTCGACAGCAACAAGATGCCAGTGTGAGTTATCGGAGTTTATTATGGTGAATAAAACCGGAATTGAGCCTTATCTTTATCGGATACATTGTCAAATATCAACTCCCCTGATGTTGCAGTGAGTTCATGAGGAGTTAATGAAGAAATCAGACACAAAGCGGCTACGAAAACTGATGCAAAGATGCACTTATGGTATCGGTCCGGATGCTGTGTCTAGTTGCACATCAAAAACTCCTGGCCGGCATCAATTATCTACCAATGGAATGTAAACCGATTAATATAATTCTAAAATCAATAACTAGAAAAGGTTTCTTGAGATACTTACATCATTATTATCATATCATTGTTAATGAGATCCCGAAGACTTTTCCTTGTTATAACGCTACCTAACTTATTGTACACAATCTCGTCGGTTAGTCGTTCGCTCAAAAAATTTTTTATAATAATTTGGTCATCTTCGACCATTGTATTGGGCTTTGATGTGCCCACTTTCTTCGATGACTTTCTATGACGGATTATCTCATAAGATTCTCCTATGACCTTGGATGCCTTTCGCTTCCTCGGCTCTTTTTTCACAAGGCATTCCAACGATTTCTATATCAACATCATCACCCTTTGGAGCAGGGGTGCGAAGTTTATTATTAATTTGGACTCCTCTTAGCCCTCCGTAGATTGCCCCTCTCCGCTCTTCTCCTCCTCTTTATTTTCAATCCCATGCTATGTTTTATCGTCCAAGGATTCCCCCTCAATCCCTTCTCCTCTTGGTCCTCTATCTTATTCTCCTCAGTATTTCCTTTAACAGGCTCGAGAAGACACTCCAGGGAATGCCCCTCCCCTGTCTTCCCGTCTCCCTTGTCCTCCTCATTTATTGCATTGCTTTCCTTTCTGAGCAGTGAACTGAGGAGGCTCTCAACAATGGACAGCCTGCGCCTAACATCGTCGAGTTGATCCTTAACATAGGCCAATTCAATCCTCAACTCGGCACAGCTTTCACAGTGCTCTGTTGGTTCAGGCGATGCTACTGTCTGTTGACTGAGAAGCCAGCACTGCTCTGATAGTGGTACAGTAGCTCCTTCCAACTGCAAAGCAAGACGATAAACAAATTAATATTAAGTGAAAATATTAACACATTAAGTAAAAAATATGGTCAGAGCAATGAAGTAATATTAGCTTACCAAGTCGTGAGGCTGCATGTTGGCAACCCGAACCGACTGAATCTTCATTTGGTTGTCATACCACTTCAATAGCCGGGGCAGTTTATCGGGATATGCTGGTGCTCTCATTGATGTATGCTCGAGGAACCACACCTGAACATGATAATTTTTGGATATAAAAAATGTAATATTAACAAAGAAATTATACTAAGGACACTATTTCTGAATCTCAATAATCCTTACCACCAGCGCTACCGAGCATCCGAACAGGGTAGGCTGCCTCCTAACCTTTTGTGTTCTCTTGAGTGGACCGTTCCTCGGAACACAAGCAAGCGACTACTTCTGGGAGAGCCAGAACAATCAACTCCTTGAATGCCGAAGCCCAGTCGATCCTATACAGTTGACTTAAGTCATCCAAGTGCTGGATGAGATACCGTGGACATCTCTGATTAGACTTTGGAGCCAAAAACATGGCAAACATGTAGGTATCCAAAGTCTGATGGTGTCCTCGACATCTTCCTATACCTTAGATGATCGGAGTCGAAAAATTAACTTCTCCAAACCTTCTTGACGAAGATCTAAACCCTGGCCAAATTGTCTGAACAATCTTCCGTTGAACAGCTGGCTGGACGTGTCGATCTTCTTCCCATGAGCTGGAAGACCCAGAATAAGTGCGACTTCGTCGACACTGAATAGAACCAGCTTGCCACAGAAAATGAACTCGTCACCTCCACTGTGACATCTTATGATGTCTGCTAGCAGTCGCCTGTCGACTGTGAACGTCTGCATGTCGACGAAGGCACCAAATGGGTCCTTCGAATAAGTTTTGTATGCTGTCTAGTAAACCCCATCTTCCAAACCTTATGAACGTATACAGCCGGCCTGCAACTATTCTTAAACAACTGGGAAGCCTTCACTCGGGGGACTGGAATAATTTTCATGTCATCTGAAATAGGGGGTAAAACATACTAGTCAGCTGGGTGCCATTATGTATGAACTAGGGTGTCATGACATTTTAAGAGAGGATGTCATAATATCTTAACAAAGGGATAAACATACTTGAAGGAGACGCATCCTCATTCAATGAAGAACGATGTTCTTGCTTTGTTCCACCATTTTCTCCTTCTGGTTCTTCTTTGTTCGTGGTCTTCGTCCACAAACGAAAGCACTCATCTCCATGAATGAAGTAGATGGAAGAAAGAACTGTGGAAGAAATTTAGAACACCGGTGGCTTCTCGAGCAACAAACGAAGGACCTCTAGGGTTTAAAAAAATTTTATGCCAACCTCAGATAAATATGAAAGGACACCAGGAGCGCCACGATCATATTGCTGATACGCAAACCTGTAGGAACTGACCACGTTATGCAACTTTTCTCGAAAAGATGGCATAGCTAAGTTACTAGGGTGTCGTCGAATTACAACTAGGGTGACATCAAAATTCCGCTTAGTTCAAATTTATCGTAGTGGTGTCATAAGATTTACCAAGGGTGTCATAACGTTTTAACTGGGGTGTCGCGAAGGAAACCACATGAAACAACTTATGATCCCACCTCTCATCCGATGACACCCTAGTTTTAAGGCGACGACACCCGTGCGGGGAGTGTTAAGGCAGGGACCGACGACATCCCCGACTAAGGTTGTTATGACACCCCAGCTCTCATCCGATGACACCCTAGCTTTAAGGCGACGACATCCATGCGGGGACTGTTAAGGCGGAGACCTACGACATCCCTGACTTAGGCTGTTACGATACCCAGCTCTCATCCGACACACCCTAGCTTTAGCGCGACGACACCCGTGCGGGGACTGTTAAGGCGGGGACCGACGACATCCCTAAGTTGAGTTATGTTACAAAACCCCAGTTCTCATCCGACGACACCTTAGCTTTAAGGCGACGACACCCGTGCAGGGACTTGTTAAGGCGAGGACCTACGACATCCCTGACTTAGGCTGTTACGACACCCCAGTTCTCATCCAATGACACCCTAGCTTTAGCGTTACGACACCCGTGCGGGGAGTGTTAAGGCAGGGACCGACGACGTCCCCGACTAAGGCTGTTACGACATCCCAACTCTCATTCAACGACACCTTAGCTTTAAAGCGACAACATCCATGTGGGGACTATTAAGGCGGGGACCTATGACATCCCTGACTTAGGCTGTTACGACACCCAGCTCTCATCCGACAACACCTAGCTTTAGCGCGACGACACCCGTGCGGGGACTGTTAAGGCGGGGACCGACGATATCCCTGAGTTGAGTTATGTTACGAAACCCATCTCTCATCCAACGACACCCTACTTTAAGGCGACGACATCCGTGCAGGGACTGTTAGGCTGTTATGAAACCTCAGCACGGGTATCGTAGCATTGGTGCTAGGGTATCGTAAGGTGTAAACTGGGGTGTCACGAAGGATTTTCGGTAGAATTCCTCCTGGGGTATCGCGGGGCTTCTCTCAATGGTCAGTTGTAAGCACGGGTGTCGTAGCGTTGTTGCATGGGTGTCGTAAGGTTTCAACTGCGGCGTCGTAGATCTTTTTTTGGGTAAACATAAGTTGGGTGTCGCAATACTTCCGACCTATTCCTCTTGGGATGTCGTAAAGCTTATCCATTCAGCGTGCATTTAAACCAAGGGCACCAAGTGGCCGATTGAATAATTGGAAATTGCTCCATCTATCATGCGAGGAGAGACACTCCGATTTACTATAACGAAGACGCTAGCATGGCCAATACTTGTTCCAAATCGGGGATTGGAACACTGAGTTTGACAAGATTTGGTTTCCCGACACTCTCTTCAGTAATTGTTTCTGTCCCCCATCCCCCAACTCGATGGCTATAAAAGGGGAAAGGATGAGTATTGCCTGCAACCACAGGAAGGGTAGACGACATCGGAGGTAGTTTAAGAAGGTTTAAGAAGGCTTCGCCCATGTTGACATCGGAGGTAGACGAGCTGGCTATCGCCTTTAGCATGAAACTTCGGCTCGATGGCGACGACGAAGAGTGGAAAAGGAAACTGCCAAGGGATCATTGCAGAAAGACTCTGGTTGATCTCCGAAAAAATTTTGAGACTACAAGTAAGATGAAGAGAAAGGGACGAGACCATGGAAGTCCGTCTGGAAACGCCAAAAAGCGTTTCCGTTGAAATTGTAACGAAATTTTGCAATGACTAATAATATTTTAGATGAAATTGCGACTGCTTCGATGCTACTGTTTTAATAGTAATTATGGGTTATCGTAGCTTTATTACGATTACGATGGATTTTCTCATGTGATATCGTAAAGCTTTTCACCTACACATGAATGGATGTCTTAGGTTTGTAACTAGGGTGTCGTACTATTTCATGTACGAAACCCCATGAAATAACTTACGACACCCAGCTCTCAACTGACGACATCCTAGCTTTAAGGCGACGACACCCGTGTAGGGACTTGTTAAGGCGTGGACCTACGACATCCCTGACTTAGGCTGTTACGACACCACAGCTCTCATCCAACGACACCCGTACGGGGGGACTATTAAGGCGAGGACGACGACATCCCCAACTTAGGCTGTTACCGACACCACCAGCTCTCATCCGACGACACCCTAGCTTTAAGGCGACGACAATCGTGCAGGGACCGACGGCATCCCCGAATTAGGCTGTTACGAAACCCCGGCACGGGTGTCGTAGCATTGGTGCTAGGGTGTCGTAAGGTTTAAACTGGGGTGTTGCGAAGGATTTTCGGCCGAATTTCCTCAGGGGTGTCATGGGACTTCTCTCCATGTCAGTTATAAGAACGGGTGTCGTAGCATTGGTGCTATGGTGTCGTAAAGTTTTAACTTGGGTCGCCAAGGATTTTCGACCGAATTGCTCCTGGGGTCATAGCATTGTCGCTAGGGTGACGTAAGGTTTCAACTGAGGTGTCACGAAAGATTTTCGACCGAATTCCTCTTGGGTTGTCGCGGGGCTTCTCTCCATGGTCAGTTATAAGCACGGGTGTCGTAGCATTAGTGCTAGGGTGTCGTAAGGTTTAAACTGGGTGTCGCGAAGGATTTTCGGGGTCGAATTCGGGGTGTCGCATTTTCAATTCGCGCGGGCTTCTCTCCATGGTCAGTTATAAGTACGGGTGTCGTAGCATTGTCGCTAGGGTGTCGTAAGGTTTCAATTGGGGTATCGTGAAAGATTTTTGGCCAATTCCTCGTGTGATGTCGCGGCCGTTCTCACCAGAGTTGTAAAGTGAGGACACTAGAGCTATATGGACAGAAAATAACGGGAAATATAGGCCGAGACACTCCGACGACACCCTAGTTATAAGGAAGTTACCTGCGCATTAAACGGTTTCCTAAAGCATTAACTTCCTTTAACGATAAAAAACAGTTGGTGTAATAAAGGAGCTTTACAAAGAAATGGGAACAAGGACTTTTTACTTCCTGCTGCGGATGACATTTTCTCCAGAAGTTTTTGTACAAAGACTTCAGTAGCTACGTATTCCAGCCTCGAAGCTGAAATATTTTCTTCCAATCGGACTCTCAGAGCAAGGGCTCAGGATCTTGCTCAAGAAAAATTGGACTGATTCCTTGCATCCGAAAGCCCAGAGCGAGGGGGAAGAAAGTTTTTTTTTGCACAGATGTAATCCAAGAAAAAATGGCGATAGAAGTAGGCTGGAGGGAAAGGGCATTTTCGTCTGCACAAATTTTAAAATAAAGGCGAAGCGCTTTTAAATGCCATCACGATCAGAACATAACATCGTAGCAGAGCCATACCATTCCGTAATCAGCCGCGTATGATGCACGTAGGCCAATTAGAAGAGATGATGCAGCCCATGTATTGCTGCATCAGGGGCGATGTACAAAGACTTTTCCTAAGAATTTTCTCCATCGTTTCACATTTTGTCCCTGAAAATCCATATTTTCAGGATTAAATATCCACGCCAATGGATATCAAGCTAATCCATTATATTTATTATGATACTATAATGCTTCATTCGCCCGCCCGAAGACAAGTGCAGTTATCAGAACTGATCGAGAGCGATGCATGCACCGGCGAGCAAGTCCGTCAAGTCAACACCTCTTCCATTCATTGGAGCATGACAAGGGCATGAAATGGCCGGCCGATGTGGGACCATTTCAGCTATTTTGAGCCTAAGAAATCCCCTAGCTGCTCCACTGGGCTACTTGCACCATGCCCAAACGTCAAAAGCCTTAAAAATGTTCACACGTGCTGCCCAACGGATGCCATTGCATGGATTTTGCTTCTATTCAGATCAGATCTTCAACCGATCAAAGGTGTCTCGTCCCCATGTTTTTATTTTTATTTTTATTTTTATTTCGTCTTCTTCGTTGGAGGAAATGGACAAGCAAATACACCACCTATGGATGCTGCCGTCCGCACTCATCAACCATCCTATCACTTTAATCAACTATTTTTTTTTTTTAATCATGATTCTGCACTGGATGAAACTTAGCTGGGTGAATCTCAGGTACAATTTTCCATTTTCCACGTATATCATCATCTTGTTAAAAAAATAACATGCACCTTTTATTATTTTTTATAAAAAAATAAAAGAGATGATGTTATATGTATTGTTTATCAAATAAACAACTACATGAATGCATTAAAAATTATAAGTTTTATCCTTTTATACCCTCCCTTTGGCGCACTGAGAGGCTTGGATTTTGAGGTGTTGAATTTTTTTTTTTATTTATTTTTTTGATAATAGAGGCCTTAAAACTTTTCTAAGCAGATGCATTTGAAAGAGTCGAATAGATGGAATGACAGCATTGGGACGCTGACATGAATATGATGAGAATTTCGAAGTCGGATGACGCGTTGTCTTTTTAAGTTGGACGTCACTAATTTAGCAACGAATCTAGTCATACATCATTATTTCATGATGAATTATTTTTTCATCATAATTTTTTAAAAAAAATTAAAATAAATTAATAATAATTGATATTTCATCGCTAAATTAGTGATAGATGGGACAGTTCATCATTAAATTAGTGACGAATTGTTTCTTTTATCATAATTTTTTAAAAAAATTAAAGTAAATTTAATGACAAAAGAGCAATCCATCACTAAATTAGTAATGGATTATCCTTTCATCACTAAATTAGTGACATATATATGCATCTGTCACTAATTTAGTGACGATTGATTTGTCTGTCACTAATTTAGTGACGGTTTAGTGACAAATAGAGTAATCTGTCACTACTTTAGTGACGGATTGCCCTTCCGTCACTAAAGTAGTGATGGATTACCTTATTCATCAGTAAATCGTCACTAAATTAGTGACGGACAAACCAATCCGTCACTAAATTAGTGATGCATTACCCTTCCATCACTAAATTAATGATAGATATAAACATCCGTCAGTACTAAATTAGTGACGGATTACCATTCCATCACTAACTTAGTGACAGATGACCTATTCATCACTAAACCATCACTAAATTAGTGACAAACAAACCAATCCATCACTAAATTAGTGATGAATTACCTTTCCATCACTAAATTAATGATGGATGTAGGCATCCATCACTAATTAGTAACGAATTAGTTTGTCCATCACTAATTTAGTAACGGTTTAGTAACGAATAGAGTAATTCATCACTAATTTAGTGACCGATTCTCCTTCCGTCACTAAATTAGTGACGGATTACCCTTTCATCACTAAATTAGTGATGAATGACTTTATTCATTACTAAACCGTCACTAAATTAGTGATGAACAAACCAATTTGTCACTAAATTAATGACGGAGTGCCCTTTCGTTACTAAATTAGTGATGGATATAGGCATCCGTCACTAATTTAGTGACGGATTGCCCTTTTATCATTAATTTAGTTTCGGATGACCTATATTCGTCACTAATTTAGTGACGGATTGGCTTGCACATCACTAATTTAGTGATGGTTTAGTGACAAATAGAGTAATCCATCACTAATTTTAATTTTAGTTACTATTTCGTTACTAAACCATCATAATTTAGCGATAAAAATTTTTATTACTAATTTTTATCACTATTTTACTATTTTCTTGTAACGGCTCTCAGCATCCATGCTATAATGCTTGTACTTTCATGGGAATCACCATCTAGTCATGAGGGTTGATCATAAAAACAATGAATACTATAGACTTTGAATGGAATTCCAAATTCTAGTCTAGTAGGGTAGTCCTACACGCTCCACATGTGATTTGACTTATTCCATAACTTGTACATCAACTTTGGCAATATCTTAAGAGTGTGCATATAGATTCAGAGCCATTGAATTGATTTCTAGAGGATGGTAGATGACTTTGGATATTCCTTTTGGGTATTTGGTAGAAGCATCTAGCCCCATGGTTATGCAACAAAAGCATTGGGCTTGATGGAAAGTATTTGTATACCGTCCTCAGTGCAGCATGACCTGCACCGAGCGCAATGATTCATCTGGGCAAGCCCATGTCAGAGGGCTCGCCTATTGGTCCCGCATTGCTGACATGCAGGCCTATGCGCGGGCTAATCACTATGCCTGGTGTAGCATGGCCTGTACTGGGATAGTGTACCAAGACTTTTCCTGGGCTCGATATGGTGGTACAAGTACATTGCCTTGGAAAATCTAGGTTTCATATATTAGAGGAACCCAAAATGGGTTTTAGCCCTAATACAAGTCATCCGAATGAAAATGTATCAAAATATAAAATATTTCAAGAACGACAACATATTCTATCAGCATATGGTTCCCAGGTATACTTCAAAGCACAATTAATCTATAGTATCCAAAATAGATATGCTAGACATAATTGGTAGGGCAACTTTTGTAACTGCTTTGTTCTTTGTGAAAGCAGTCAAGTTACGCCTATAAGGATGATTTGCAGGCAAGAACTTTCTATGATTATCGAACCATGACTGCTTACCACTCTTCTACAATGTGAATACTTTAGAATCATCTATGCAATAAGGGCATACCATACGCCCAGCAGTGCTCCACCCAGACAATATTGCATATGCTAGAAAGTCACTGATTGTCCATATCAGAGTTGCTATTATAATGAAATTTTGTTTCATTGATATGCCAAATGCTATAACTCCAGTTTCCCACAACATTTTTAATTCGGCTACCAACGGTTGCAGAAAAACCTCAATCTTTTCCTTTGAATTTGAAGGATCAGGCACTAAAACTATCAAAAATATTGCAGAATCTTTCATGCACTACCATGGTGAAAGATTATATACATATCACAGGTCAACAAGAATACTGTTGCCCCGCTTGACCGAATGGTTGGAAGCCATCAGAACAAAGTCCTAATCTCACATTTTTAGTCTCTTCTACAAAATCAGGATGGTTTTCATTGAAATGCTTCCAAGCTTTTAAATTAGATGGATGGCTCATTTCACCTTCTTTAACTTCATGTTCGGCATGCCATCTTATACTTGCAGTACTAGCTTCTGATTTGTATAATCGCAGCAGACATGTAATAAGAGAAAAGTAATGCATCCTTTTATATGGCACACTTTTCCTTCTACTTGAACCAGCTCCTTCATGTTCATTCCTGTACCTCGATTGCCCGCATATCTTACACCATATCAATCCTGAATCTTCACCCCAAAATATCATAAAATTGTTTAAACAATAGTCAATCTTATTCACTGGTAGACCAAGCCCACATAATAACTTCTTTGTTGAGTAAAAACTGTCTGCTGCAACATTATCACATGGCACAACTTCCTTTATTAACCCAACGACTGCATCAAAGGCCTTTTCGGATAAGTGATGCTGTGCCTTAATATTCAGCAAACGAACATCCAAAGACAACTGCAAATGGTTCTCGCATTTAGGATATAATTCTTGATTTGCAGCACGCAGCATATCATAAAATTATTGTGCTTCAGAATTTGGTTCTTCATTAAAATAACTTTAATTGAATTCATTACTTGTATTCATCACCATTTCTTCATATAGATTTTGATTGAATTCATTATCCGCTTGATTGCTTGTCGCAGCAATCGTTCCCTCTATTTCATCGTGACAGTTCCAAACTTTGTATCTAGAAACAAATCCTTTTTTTATAAAGATGAACCTTCACAATTTTAACATTTCTATAGGCTTTGTTTTGACACTTCTTCAAATTATAGGGGCATCTAATCAGAGGACCATCCATCCAATACGATTGGCTACAAGCAAATGCAATAAATTCCTCCAAACCATTAATAAAACCATGATTAAGCAATCCATCCTTGAACCTTGCATACATCTACGAGCGATCTCCGCTCATATTGGGATGACTTATATGAACACAACTTTTGTTTTACGATGAAAAGAAGTAAGTTGATGTATTTATTCAAAATAATAATTATTATTGGTAATAAAACATAACAATTTAGAAGACATAGCATGCATATTATAAGTATCAAAATTATAAGTATCAAAATTTACAAGTATCAATATTATAAGTATAAAAATTTACAAGGTTCAATATTAAATTATCCAAATTTGCATGTATCAATAGCATCTTCATTTTACAAGTATCAATATTACAAGTATCAAATTGCATACATAATATAATATAATTCAAGTAAAAAATTAACAAGTATCAATCGTACAAGTATCAAAATTTGCAAGTATCAATAATATCTTCATTTGACATTGCTTCTTTGTTATAGAATAAATAAAAATTTTATTAGATACTAATTTAAGGAGGGATGGATATGATTCAAGTTAATGCTAATTTTTCTTTTTATGCAATTATCTCATCAATATGTAACAACTGCAAGTTTAAGGAGCAAAAGTATACTTTAACCTTTGACTTATGCAAATATGTCGTGTCAACCACCCGAATTAGTATTAATGAACATCAAAATACTTAAGAGTTTTCATAGAGATGTATCGATTGGCTAGAATGTCATTGGAGGGCGAATTTTACTAGTTCCTGGATTGTAGAATCAAAAGATTCCAGTGGCCTAGGAAATGACATTCTTAATGAGAGTGCAAGCCCAAAATATTGAGTGCCCTCAATGCCTTAAGAATTGATGTTACTCCAGATCCATAATAATTTCATTACAATTGGCTATCATGTTTCTCTTAGGTAGAGGTGGGCACTGGGCCGTGCCTAGCATGGTACGGCTCAGGCCCGTCGTGCCGCTTCAATTGGCATGTCATGCCGCTTCAATTGTTGTGCCATGCCTGGCATGGCCTAGTAACAAACGGACTGTACCAGACACGGCACGATAAAAAAAAATTTAGGCTTAGAATGGCCCGTGGCCCATCCCATGGCCCAAAATGGGCCATGGGCCATGCCGAGCCTAAGCCGGGCCATGCCAGGTATGGCCCCTAACGGCTATATAACTGTTTCTAGCCAATGAAAATGGCTAGAAACGGCTAGATAGCCATTTAGCGGGGGGGGGGGGGGGGGGGGTTAACCATTTTACCCCTCCCAACATCCATATAACAGCTATATTAAAGGGTATTTTTGGAAGAAAAAATTTAGAAGTTCTATAAATAGCCCATTCCTTCCTCATTCTCACCATATCAAATCAACTCTTCTCTATTACTACTATTTCTCTCTTTTAGCAAGTGCTCTAGCAGATTAGCAATTTAATTTTTAGTTTGCAAGTGTTCTTGCAAGTGGCAAGTGCCAAGTGTTCAAGTGTTATACAAGAGGAGGTTCTTGTTGAGAAGTACAAGAGAAAGGAGATCACTTCTTGTTGAGAGGCGAGAGCACAAGGGGAAGCTCCATGCCTCCATCTCTGATCTTCTTTTCAATTTCTTTTTAGTTTTTATTTTTTTGCATTCATTAATTAAAAATTTAGATATGATATCTTTTGACGAAAGTAATTTTAACATGCATCCTTTTTCTGAGGACAAGGAAACTAATCTCCAACCCCAAATTCCTTTTAGAGCCAGTATCAGTGAATGTCAAACCTCTTCTCGTAAGAGGACTAGTGATGTTTGGAATAATTTCGATAGAATTATGGTTGATGGAGTCTACAAAGTAAAATGTAGAAAATGGTAAAACTTTACTGTTGTTTTAGTATTAGGGAACATGACATTTAAAAAAACATCAAGAGACTCATATGATGTATGATTCCCATCAGCAATGTATCCTTAATATACAAGAGGGATCACTTGTAGGTAATTTTGCATATAACCATGAAAATCAAAGGAAATTACTTGTAAGATGGATAGTTCAGGATGAATTACCTTTTAGTTTATCTGAATCTTATAATTTTGAATGATATGTTCAATTAGGCTTACACCTGATTATAGAAGAACTAGTAGGCGTATATTTAAAAGAGTGGCTATGACAAACTTTCTAGCAATGAAACAAAGTTTAACCGAAACTCTCATAAATTTAAATGCTAGAATTTCTTTAACTTTTGATATTTAGTCGGTAGGTAGTAATTGTTTTATTGCTATTACTGCTCATTATATTGATAATGATTGGCAACTAAATAAATAAATTCTTGCTTTTTGTGCTTTTGATTTTTGCATTCAGGACAACAAATTTCAAATGTTATTTATCAAACAACATACTCATATAATATTAATAATAAATAATATCTATTACTTTTGATAATGCATCTAATAGTAATTCTACTGTTGCATTATTAAATGACTTTTTGCATCCTATTTTAGATGGACAATTATTTCATATTAGATGCGCATGTCATATATTAAATCTTTATGCTCTATCTAACATGGAGATAATTCAAGATGTTATTTCAAAAATTAGAAATATAGTTTCTTTTATTCATGCTTCAAAGTCAAGACTTCAATAATTTAATAATTATGTGTAGATCATGGTAAACATTTTAAAAAATTTAAACTTAATATAATTACTCATTGGAATAGTACCTATACCATGATACATGATGCATATTCATATAAGAACTTATTAAGTGCTTATATTAATGATCGTGGATTAGGATTTATGTTGATTGAAATTGATTGGTATCAAGGTAAAATTTTAGAAGATTTTTTGGTTACTTTTTATGATGCTACAAATGTTCTTTCAGGTATTTATTATCCAACTTCTTGTTCATTTTTACAAAAAATATATGTAATTAGTGAAAATTTTAAAGAATATAGATATCATGAAGTTTTAATTCCTATTATATGTAGTATGGAAACTAAATGGAATGAATATTGGAATAGGATATGTCCATTGCATAACTTAGCTACTATTTTTGATCCTAGAGTTAAATTAAATGGCGTAAATTTTTTAATTGATCAATATTGTGAAAACATGAATAAAAATCCTGAACCTGTTAAAGATGAGGTAACAAGACTTCTTAATGATATTTATGGTTTATATAATGATAAAATTTATGAATCTAGAATACCTGCTCAAAGCTCTGCTTCTTCTAGATCTTGTTCGTCATCTATTTTTTCATTCATTAGAAGACACGCACATGCTTCATCTTCTTCATCTTTAAGTAATGAATTAGAATTTTATTTACGAAACGATCTTCATTCTGCATATGATGAAGATCAAATAGAAAGTCTATATGTATTAGTTTGGTGGAAGAGTGTTAGTGAGATATTTTAGCTATGCCAATATCCACATTAGCATCGAATCTGCTTTCAGTGTAGGTCAATGTGTTTAGGACGAAAAGAGAAGTAGGATGATTGGCGAGACGGTTGAGATGCTTCTCTGCTTCAAAGAGTGGTTGGATGCTGAGGCGAGGCTTCAAGATAAAGGTGGACATGACTTAACCAGCGAAGATGATGATGACATAAATACTACTATGAGTTAGTCATCTCTATTTTTAATATTATATATTTTATTTTTATAATTGTTAAAGTGAGTCATCTCTATTTTTTCTCCTTTCTTATTGTATTCTGTTCTGAAGGTCAGGCCTAGCCCCCTTCTTTCATGTACCATTTTGATTTTAAATTAATAAACTGGTAGGGGTCTATGCCAAACCCCCCACCATTAAGGTGGCTTCGTATTAATAATTTTTTTTTTTTTAATAATTTTTTATTTTATTAAAAAAATATTTTTATAAATTTTTTTATCAAGCCCTTAAAGGTCATGCCGGCCCACCTGGACCAGCACAACACAGGCCCATATGGGCCATGCTTGGCACGGCACGACACAGCATAGGCCCACCTGGGCCGGCACGACCCAGGCCCATATGGGCCATGCTTGGCATGGCACGGCGGGCCGACATAGGCCCGTCATGGGCCGTACAGTGCTGGACCGATGAAAAATTTTTTTTGAGCCCGGCACAACATGGTTTACCGGGTCGTGCCGACATGGTTCGGTACTGTAGCAATACCTGGCATGATCCGTTTCATGTCGGGCCGTGCCACCCCAGCCCAGCACGACACGGTTTATCGGGCCGTGCTGATATGGCTCGATACTATAGCAGTACCTGGCATGACCCGTTTCATGTCGAGCCGTGCCGGCCCATAGGCGGCACGACCCCTACTCCTAGGGTTCAATTAGAGTGCAAGCCTTCCCTTTGTACTATGTCTTAATCTAGGGAGTCGTCCTCCATACGAGGACCGACAACAAGGCACTCAATTTTCTATGCTTTGGAGCTCTCAAAATTACACACGAGTCTCAATATAATATATAATAATATAAATAATATAATATTATAATATATGATATAATATATATATATATATATATATATATTATATAATATTATAATATAAATTTGATAAAACATATAAAAATAATAAAATAATAAATAATAATTTAATCTAAATATTATAATAATAAATAATATGAATTCAAAATAAATTATTATCATAGTTGCCAAAAAAATATTATAGCTTTCTTTTTTTTGTGTGTGGATTACATGATTAGTAATTTTGAATTTCAATAATATATTAAATAATTTAATTATAAATTTTTAAATATCTTTAATCACTTAAATATAGCATATTAAACAAGTATCACCGGAACAACAGCATTTCACGATGAAGATCGCTGAAAAACTAAATCATCACGTTAATCCCATTTAGATTATTAGACACCTGCAAAGAAATAAAATTAAGTCCCTGAATCCAATGATAATTGTACCAATGGTTAATTGTGTCGCATACAGCATGAACCTTATCTTATGTTAAGGAAAGAAAACCAGCGTTGAATATTCCAGAGGCTGGTTGTAGTGAAAGTGATTCCAGAGAAGTGGCCATAAAAAGGCCATGAAAATAATCATATAGAATTTCACAAGGCAAATAGTGCCAATCAGCAACAATGGCCTTCATATTCTGTCCTCCAACAGGAGTTCGTTAGCCTACTGCCATCTCATCACCAAGCCTATCCATCCAGGGCACCCAGGACTGAGAGATTTTTTTTTTGATCTCGCTGTCTAAACTCTAATCTACCTCCCTTCATAAGAATCCTAAGATCATCTCTCCTTGGGCTTGGAGGCTGACTGACTCATTGAGAGACGCGGAGGGACCTAGGAGGGGAAGGGGAGAGGAGGGAATGGCACGGTTGGAGAACTTAAGAGCGTTCCCATTTAGGAGTGTGGATGATCTCTAGCAGCAAGATTTTGGTTTCGAAAAATTTAAACAACAATTTTTCGTCAAAAAAATAAAATTTCACGGATCAGTGGGGATCATACCTGCTCACGGATCCTCCTGTTGATGTTAAGCTCCTTCTCCTTGACTGGGACGGCAATGACAGCAAGCATGATGGCTCCGGCGACGAGATTGGGCGGCGATGGCTACAGGGACGATGGGTGGAAGAAAACTTGGCCGACGGCGTGAGAGGGGAGAAATGGGGATTAGGGCATGGGTTATTCAAAATTTTGCTACGCTGATTTTTCTTTGCAATAGTGCCCTTAAATAGCGCCGCAATCAACGGCTTCGCTGTTTAGCGATGTCAATTTAGCATCGTAAAAATAAACAAAGATTTAACAATGTATTATTGGTATCGCTAAATAGTGACATAATTTGCATCGTTATTTAATCGTTAACTTTATTTAGTAATAAGTGGCATCATTATTTAGCGATGCTAAATTTAATTTACAAAAATAATAAAGATTTAGCTACTCATTAATTGATGTCACTAAATAGCGACACATTTTATTTATTTAACGGTGAACATTACCAACTGCATCCCTATTTATTTATTTTTTTTATTTTTTCTATTGTTCTTCATTGCTGGGCATTGCAAATTGGTCGTAAAATTGCGACGTTATTTTGAAGTGACTAAAAAGCATCGCCAATTTTGTATTCTCTTATAGTGTACGAAGACCTTCAGCTTGCAATGGAGACGTTTGATCATTTCTGAGATGGATCCATGCCAGCAACATGCAACAATAGAACAAATGCAGCATTATGTCTGATACTCAGAATATTCGATGCCTCATAAACTTTCAAAACTAGTTTCAAAGAAATCGCTGCAGATGGTATCCACGTGGGCCCATGTATTGCTTAATCAATTACTGATTTTCAAACGAGGCCAGTGTAATATGCTGTGATATGATGGGTGATTTTTAGGGTTTTTTTCTTATAATAAATCTGCTATAAAATTGTTTTAAAGTGGATTGTGATGAATATATACAGCTGTGCTTACCATGACGAACCTTGAGTCTCAGCAAAGGACTGACCTGAAGATAAGTATGGGTCAGCCGGCACTAGGGCTATGTTTAGTATGACCATTGGAGGAGTAGATAGCGCTAATTAGCCCATTAACAGCTTGCTACTATCCATGCTAACTATGAGCTCCAAATAACCATCAGCTAGTTACCAACGGCTGCTCCAAACTATTGGAGCTTAATTATCAATGTTAGCTATTGATGCCCGAACAGCTAATTGTTGAGCAATAACCACATATGCTAACCAAATAATTATAGTCTCCCAATGGTTGTCAACCAGCTGCCAACAGTTGTACCAAATTGATAGAGCTCAGCTTCCAATGCTAGCTGTTGGCCTCTTAATAACTATGGGTTGAACTTTAACAGCTCTACCAAATAAGGTAATTGGATTCTATTGGCCAGATGGTAACCCAAGAGGAAGGAGAGGTGAATTGTTTTTAAAAAAAATTAATGCTTAAAAATAATTTCAGAAAGTAATAGTGCACAAGGATATATCAATGAGTGTGGTGCTAAGAATGCAAAGCAGTGAATAAAGATAGAGAGAGAAAGAGAGAAACGATAAACATAAGAAATTTATAGTGGTTCGGTGTTAGCTATACCTACATATACTCCCAAGAACTTTTAGGCCCACACTATAATCACCTGATTATAGAAAAGTTTTTTGCAAGCTCACAACTCAAACTGTTGTTTTAACAACAGGATCATAATGAACCCAGCGGATTTTCACAAGTTCGCCTGTACAGAACCTATCCCAAGCTTTCTAGCTTAAACAAGCTAAACTGTCTCCCTTGATTCAATCGCTGATTAAATCAATCAATAAGAATAATAGAAAGATAGTTACAACAGTAATAAAGCTCATCAAATGAGCAAATAAGACAATATAATCAAGATAGAAATAGAAGAGCCTGATTTAGAAGATTTCTGAAGTTGGACTTTTCTTCTTTTTCTCTGAAATGATCTTCCTCAAGTTAGGCTTGAAGCTTTGAAAGAATCATTGATGTAGAGGCTTTTGAAGAACTAGGGCTCTTTACTTCTCCTTTTGATTTGATAGAAATCCTTCAAGGTTGGCTTTTGAATGCTTTGGATTTCTTAAACTCAGTTTCAAACAAAAGGATTCAAACTTGAACTCTATCCTTTTGATTTTCAATTCATTCTTTCTCTTTTTTATCGTCTCAAAATAGTCGAATGGCTTCCCTTTTATAATATCCTCTAAATCCAACTTTAGATGACAACTAGCCATTAAAAGTACTTGTGGATGTATTTAGCACGAAAGAGGAAAGAGCTTGAAGTTTGTTGAAAAAAAAGTCAACAGTTGGAGTCATCTCTGATACAATCCGTTTCTAACAGATTAGAGTCGGCTCTAACCAGACCTGGAGCCGGCTCTAACTCGGGATGTTCAAAACGAAAACTTTTGCTCATCACAGAGTCAGCTCTGGCTTTTGAGGGGTCAACACTTCTCATGCGGGAGTCTGCTCTAGTGAATGCGGGAGTTGGCTCTAAAGAAGCCCAAAAAAATCACTCTCTGTATAACCATTAGAGTCGGCTCTAATTCTCTGCAGGAGTCAGCTCAAATCCATGCCGAAAGTACCAAATTATTTCGATACGCTTCGGAGTTGGCTCTAATACTTCTAGAGTCGGCTCTAATAACTAAAACTTGACATTTGAGATTAGACATGGATTCAAACTCAATTTTTTAAATTTTGATTAAATAAATATTTAAATTCTTAAATACTTAATCAAAATTATTAGTAACATAAGAAATATAGTCGTGTTTTTGTTATTCATCAAAATCAGTAATTGGGTTAACAGATTCTAATTTTGTTATTAGATAGGAGAAACGTTCCAAGAGACTACCATGCTGATCGTTTATTTAAGATAAGAACCAGAAGAAACCCTGGAACCATGTTTATTTTAGTGTTCTCATGATGAATAGGTTTGGTGCACGTTCGTTTGGGCCAAGATAAGCTAGTGTTGTCAAAAAATTGTTCATGCCTGAATCAACTATTACGAAAAATTCAAAATTTGAACCAAAATTTAGCGCCCATAATAAGTGAAAAGATAGCCACCTGATCCCACATAGGAGAGAAAAAAATGGCGTCACAAGATGAAACACCTAGCATCCCACTAGACCTCATTCCTAGAAAGAGAAAATAGGGTACAAGCCTAGAGAGAAAGGAATGCCCAAGAGAGAGAAATAGCATCCCATTAGACTTCATACCTTCTAACCTTCTAGAAAGAGAAAGGTGTACAGAAGGGAGAGAGCGGCCTTCTTGGAGAGAAAATAGGAGAGAGCTAAAGAGAGAAAATGCTCTTAGAGAGAGAAATGCCTACCTCCTTAGATTCACACATCCCCCCATGTAAGAGAGAGAGGATGCCTCCTAGAGAGAGAGCATGTGAAGAAGAGAGAAGAAAGATGCCCTTCCATTCTAGAGAAAGAAAATCATGAGGAGAGAGAAACCATGCATGAAGAAGAAAGAGGGGCGACGCTAGGGTTTCGCACGTCTCTTAGAGAGGGAATGGTGGTGCAAAGGTGAGGGAAGAGAAAGAAATAGGTGGGAGAAAAGAATCATGTATTTTCATTCTTACACAAACCCTAGATGTTAGGGTTTAAATATATGACCAAGCTGGCTTGACCCCAACTCAGAAAAACTCCTAATGGCTAACTCAATGAGATAAGTTCACCTCAAGCCCATGTACACCCATGACTTGACTCAACCTCAAAACTCTTGGATACCTAGCCCAATGCAAGTTAGCTCCTTCAAATAGCCCAACATGGGACTTAAGAAAACCTAAAGCCCAAAATAACTCTAAAACCCTCCATGACGCCTCATGAAGTATGGACCTTGGCTTTCCTATGTTCTTTTAGGCCTTGGAAGCACCATACTAGTCTAACAATTTCCACCTTGATGCTTTAAGGCCTCAGCACCCCATCGTATCCATCAACTACATTAGGAAAACACACTTTAGAAAACTATCCCATGGAAGAACCTTAGTTAGTGCATCTATTGAGCTTGCCTTGGTATGAACCTTCACCAGCTCCACCTCACCTTCTTCCACTAGCTTCTTGATCTAATGACACCTGATATCGATGTGCTTTATCTTGGCATAGTACATAGAGTTCTACGCAAGCATTAGTGCACTCTAGCTATCACAGTGCACCCTAATGGCCTCCTAAGTAAGACCCATCTCCAACACCAAGCTCTTCAGCCATAGGGCTTCCTTGCCTACCTCTGTGATGCCAATGTATTCAGCCTCAGTGGTAGACGAGGCTATAATAGGCTGTAAGCATGATCTCATGAGACTGGACCTCCAAACAGGTTGAACATAAAACATGTTGTAGATCTTCTAGTGTCCACATCTCTCTCGAAGTCTACATCCACATACCCATGTATCTGCCCATGAGCCTCCTTGGATAAGTTAGAGAATCCCTCAATACTTTTTCTCTATCCATAGCATATGTCAACTCCAATTGTTTTCACCAAGTACCTGAAGATCCCCTTTAGTGCTCACCAGTGCTTCCTGCTAGGCTTCGCCATGAACTTGCTCACCCAACTCACTGCATGGGCTTATATTTGGCCTATAACACACCATAGCATACATGAGGCTTCCCATACTAGAGGCATATGGTACCTTCTTTATCGCCTAAGCCTCCACCTCAGTTTGTGGTGACATGGTCTTCGATAAACAGAAGTGTCCAACCAAAGGCAGTGCTGCCGATTTGACCTCCTTCATCCCAAATCTCTTAAGACCTTTCTAATGTAGCCATCTTGTAAAAAAATGCAGCACACCCTTGGATCGGTCTCTGATGATCTCCATCCCTAGCATTTTTCTAAAGACCCCAAATCCTTCATCTTAAACTTCCGAGACAAGGCTGCCTTCACTTCCTGCACAACTCTCTTACTCTTGTATGCTATTAGCATGTCATCTACATACAAGAGTAAGTAACCTTAGATCCATCTTCTAGATACTTAACATAAACACAAGAATCAAATTCACACATAGAAAGTTGATGCTCCTCACATATGTATCAAACCTCTTATAGAACTGCCTCGGCGATTATTTCAGCCCGTACAAGGATTTCTTTAGTAGACAGACCTTTCCATATGATCCTGGCTCTCCGAACCCTGGTAGCTATTCCGTGTAATGCTCTCCTCCAAATCTCCATGGAGGAATGTTGTCTTTAAAGCCATCTACTCTAGTCCAAGGTCCTAAGCTGCTACAATGCTGAGCAATATCCTAATGGAAGTATGCCTGACGACTAGAGAAAGCAATTTGCTATAATTAATGCCTTGCTTCTAAGAGTATCCTTGGCCATTAGTTTTACCTTATATCTGATACCCCCTTATTCTGAAAGCCCTTTCTTGTGCTGGAAAATCCATTTATAGCCAATGGATTTCTTTCCTTGTGACATGGACCAATTACCATGATTCTTGTGGAGTGACTGCATCTCCTCTACCATAGCTTGGATACATCTATCTTTGTCTAGCTTTCCACAGCCTTCTCATTGGTTTAAGGATCTCATTCTATCACTAGGCCATATAACACAATATTCAAAGCCGTATCGATTTGGCAGCGCACATCCCTTTTGGGCTTGTGTAGTGCGATCCCAATATTGTCCTTTGTCCACTGTCTCTTGCTGAACTCTCTAGCTTCTTCCTTCCATGTCAATCCTCTCCACCTGAATCTCAAATCCTCTGGTCCATTTACAAATGGCACTACTATGTAAGAGGTCATCAACCTAATGTTGCCTTATACCTCCTGCTGCTCCTGCTGTGCTTCTATACCACCTTGCCTCTGAAGGACTTGAGTTCTTATCAAAGGTTACATCTTTGCTAATGATGACTTTCTTCTCCAAGGGGTCCCATAACTGATACTCCTTGATACCATATAGATGGCCCAGGAATACCATCTTCTTTACCCTGGCATCCAGTTTGCTCCACTCCCCAACACCAATATGCACAAATGTAGTGCACTCAAACACCTTTAGATGGTTCAGACTTGCCTTCCTTCTAGACATATCTCCTCTACAATGCTTTCATTCAACCTGGTGTATGGTGACCAATTGACTAAGTAACTAGCTGCATTAACTACATCAACCCAGAACATCTTAGGAAGCCCTGCCTATAGTGTCATACACCTTGCCTTTTCCAAAAGTGTAATGTTCATCCTCTTGGCCAACCCATTCTATTGAAGAGTACCCTTCACTACGAAGTTCCTTTGATGCCTCACTTCTCATAAAAGCTATGAAACTCCCTACTGGTTACTCCTCGCCATTGTATGTTCTCAGACACTTCACATTGCAACCTTGTTCCTTCTCCACCTTAGCCTTCTAAACTTTGAATCTAGTGAAGACTTTTGATTTCTCCCTTATGAAGTAGACCCAAGCCTTCCTTAAGAAATCATCTATTAGGGTCAAGAAGTGTTGGCCCAGATGGCAACCCAAGAGGGGGGGTGAATTGGGTTCTTAAAAAAATTAGTGCTTAAAAATAATTTCACAAAGTAAAAGTGCACAAGGATAAATGCAATGAGTGTGATGCAAGAATGTAAAACAGAGCATACAAGATAGAGTAGAAAGAAAGAGAGACATGCATGACAAACACAAAGATTATAGTGGTTTGGTGTTAACTACACCTATATCCACTCCCAAGCAACTCTTGGGCCCACATATAATCAACCTGATTACAGCCGAGTTATTTTATAAGCTCACAACCCAAACTTACTGCTTTACAATGGGATCACAATGAACCCAGCCAATTTTCATAGGTTCACCAGCACAAAACCTATCACAAGCTACCCTTGCTTGCACGAGGCTAATCTGACTTACCTGATTCAATCACCTGATTGAATAGTAACCAAATGTAATAAAAGAAAGGTTACAATAGATATTCAGCTCCTCAAATGAGCAAATAAACAATATAAGCAAGATAGAAATAGAAGAACTTGATTTAGAAGATTTCTAAAGTTGGGCTTTTCTTCTTCTTCTTCTGGATAGATCTTCCTCAAGATATGATTGAAGCTTTGGAAAAATTATTGAGGTAGAGGCTATTGAAAAACTAGGGATCTCTTCTTATCCTTTCTATTTGATGAAAATCCTTCAAGATTGACTTTGAATACTTTGGATTTCTCTAAACTCTTTTTCGAATACTTGGGATTTCAAATCTGGCTTTTTCTTTTTGATTTTTCTCTTCTCTATTCTCTTCTTTTCTAACGATCGGATGCTCTCTTTTATAATTTCTTCTTAATCCATCTTTAGAGAAAAACTAGCTGTTAAATGTACTTATGGATGTATTTAGCATAAAAGAGAAAAGAACCGTTGAGGTATATTTAAATAAAGATAACATATGGAGTCATCTCTGACACTTCTGAAATCTACCTTTGACAGATTAAAGTCGGCTCTAATCTTTCCAGGTGTCGACTCTAAGTCGGGATACTCAATACAATAATATTTGTCCATTGTGGAGTCGGCTCTAACTTTTCATGGGATCGACACATCGAGTACTGGAGTCGGCTCTAGCAAATGTAGGAGTCGGCTCTAATTTTGCCCTAAAAAACTAGTCTATTTTTCAATTAGAGTCGGCTCTAATTCCCTGTAGGAGTTGGCTCTAATTTGACGCAGAATGAGGACTTACTATCTTTCGATTAGAGTCGGCTCTAATCTCTTCTGGAGTCGGCTCTAATCCATACCAAAAGTACCAAACTATTTTGATACACTATGGAGTCGGCTCTAATCCTTCTAGAGTCGACTCTAATGTCTAAAACTTAACACTTGACACTAGACAGAATCAAACTCAATTTTTCTTGATTTTGATTAATTAAACACTTAGAAGCCTGAAACACTTAATCAAAATCATTAGTAACTTAAGGAATATACTCATGTGGTTTTTGTTATTCATCAAAATCAATAATTGGGTCAACAATCTCTCCCTTTTTGATGATGACAAAAACATTGAGTATATGCATGACCAATTTAAGCATAAATAACAATTTAAACAACTTCTTTAATCAAGTGATAATAATCAAAATTTCAACATAATCAACTTGAATAATTACTTCATTTCAAAAAGAATTTATTCATTGATTCATATTCTTTAAGTTTCAAAACTCAATTCAAATTATCAATTCAAATAGGCTAATTCAAATAGGCTCTTATCAACTTAATTTAAATAAGCTCCCCTGAGTAAGATAACTCCTCCTAAATATGTGCATGATATATAAATTCAATATGCATATACAACACTCTCTCTCCCCCTTTTTGTCATTAACAAAAAAATTAAGGAAGCATATGGTAGTCTTTGTTAGATTGGGATTAACTAAAATAATAAATAATCAGCACAAAATTTCAAAAGGATCAAGAAATTTCATTAAGTCATCAACATTTCATACATTTCCATTGATTACATCATTTCAAGTCAAGTGAAATACAAGCTAAGTGTAAACAAACTTAAAACAACATAACATAACTTTCAGTTAAAAGT
Organism: Calamus simplicifolius; assembly: GCA_900491605.1. Classification (NCBI taxonomy): domain Eukaryota; kingdom Viridiplantae; phylum Streptophyta; class Magnoliopsida; order Arecales; family Arecaceae; genus Calamus; species Calamus simplicifolius. Next base: position 50,179 of record UESW01000074.1, read on the forward strand.
CCTAAGTACAAGCTAGGAACATAAGATTAAAAAAAAAAATCCTAAACAAAAACTAAGATTGGTTGGTTGGATAGGTTGGATTGGATTGGCTTGGATCAGCAGCAAGGAAGGGAAACTTCACTTCAAAAATTTAAAAGTCTCTTCAATTCTTTTATGATCTATCCCATTCCATCCTTTTGGGTCTTCATATTCATTCAATAGCTTTTCAGCTATATCAATTCTACCTTAAAGTTCTGCATTACATTTGGAGTAAATATCTGAGTCATCACCAAACCTCTATTTTGCCAAAAATAACTTGTAACTTAGTCTTCAATCCATCAGCTGAGGTACTGATTAACTTCTCAATCTTTTTAACTTTTCTTCCAAAATGCAAACAAGCTACTTGATGCCCAATAGCTGATCTCTAAAATTTTCTTAATTCTCTCTTCTTATTTTGCAAGCAATTCCTTGAACTGCTCAATTTGCCCATCAGTAAAAAGAGGAATGCCCAGAGGGTGCTGCCGCCTGCTAGTGAAGGTGTCAAAGAAGAACTCGATCCAGGTGGAGGAACAGATGGTCCAAGAGCAGAAAGGGTCCAGCTGCTGAAGGCCCAGGAACCTCATTATCATCAACCTCTCTCTAACTCCTCTAACTGCCTCAGGTACAACATTTTATCCCTTCCTTTGTCACTGACCATTTATCTTTTTAAATCCCATGCGGTGAAGGGTAAAAATGTTATAATAATCGGTGTGCCTTAACTTCTTTAAAGGCTCATTTTTAAAATGTTCACACTATGGCTCCAAAAAATTATCGTTAGAACCATCCCATATGGTAGAGTGGACCTCTTCTTATTTTCGGCCTCAGCCATATACCCAATCATCATCTTGGCCAAGTTTAATGGATGTTCATTCAACACACAGTCCATAATAACTATATCCCTTTCTAACACATACTCAAACCTCCTAGTCTTTGGAAAAAAGAATCCTACTGCAAATGTTATGTAATAGTCTCAATTCCAAAGATAATTGGTTTGCCATTATTTTCTCAAAATCAGTATCTTCCTAATATCCTTGACAGGGCTTTACCTCTATTATTATGTTGTGTAGCAGTCATCCCAACAATAAAAATTTTCAAAATGTTACCTAAGATTTTCAAAGTGATGTGAACTCTTGTTCCTCTAACATAGCTAACTAATCCACCATCTCCTCTACTGACATTATTGTAAAAATCTCTCACCAATGCAGGATAAGTGGGGACATCGAGTGAACAAATTCTTTCCCAATCCATATTTTTAACTGTCTCCGAACATGAAAACCTTCCGAGTCAAAGAAGTCAAAATCTACCTTTCTTCCTATGGTGATAGCCTTTCCAGCCAAGAAGTCACTTGAGGTAAATGAGGAGTAGGTATGCACTTGGAGTTGAGAGGAAGAGGTTGAAGGAGTGCTCGGTGAGGGTGGCCTTGCCTGACGTCGAACCGACCATTTTTCGGTTGTGACGGCAACTCCAATGGTGGAAGCTCGCGTTTGGATGTCATTGAGATCAAAGGAGTTGAGAATCAAGGGTGTTTGTAAGCTTCAGAGAAGTAAAGAGAAATTTGGAATGATTCAGAGTCGATTTGATTTAGAAATGTGTCAGCTCTACCCTAGATATCAAATGGGGATCTTAGAGCTTCCGCAAATGAGGTGTCGGCTCTAAATCGCTAACACAGTCAGCGTCCAAAATAGAGTTGGCTCTGACAGTAGCTAGAGTCGGCTCTAATAAGCAGACAGAGAGTCCAAATAATTAGAGTCGACTCCAACTTCAATAGAGTCGGCTCCACAATAGTTTCAATGAAAAATAAGGGTTTTAAAGAATCTAAAACTGGTCAATCTAAGCATCAAACTCTATTAATTTTTCTTAAAGCATGAGGAATCAAGAAATCAAACGTCTAGATGATTTTCCTTAGAAATATAAGAAAATTTTCAAGAAAATTGATTGAGATCTAGATAATCATCCTTAGGGGTTTTAAATATATTCTAATGGATCACAAACTCCTAATTCTCCTCTAAGATAACAAAATCTTTCTTCACTCAAGGGTTTTGTAAATATATCAGCTAATTGATTTATTATAACACATAATCAAGACAAATTCATTTTTAGCATGTTCTTTAATAAATGATGTCTAATTTCTATGTGTTTGGTTCTTGAATGTTGAATAGGATTTTAGTTAGATTATTGCACTAGTGTTGTCATACATAATTAGGTTTTATCAAGTGTGATACCATAATCTTCAAGTTGTCGCTTAATCCAAAGGATTTGAGCACAGCAACTTCCAGCTGCAACATATTCAGCTTCAGTAGTTGATAATGCAACTGAATTTTGCTTTTTGCTAAACCAAGAGATTAAGTTACTTCCTAAGAATTGGCATGCACCACTTGTGCTTTTCTATCTAGTTTACATCCAGCATAATCAGAATCAGAATATGCAATCAGATTAAATGTTGAGTCTCTAGAATACCATAATTCCTACATTTTTTCCACTTAAGTATCTTAAAATTCTTTTAATAGCAATTAAGTGAGATTCTTTAGGTTCATATTGAAATCTAGCACATACAACAAAACATTATATCTGGTCTACTTGCAGTTAAGTAAAGTAGGATCCGATTATACCTCTATAAACTTTTGATCAACTTTCTTACCTTCTTCATCTTTGTAATTTGCATGAAGGACTCATTGGTATTCCAAGGGTTTCAACTTTCCATACCAAACTTCTTTGAGTATTTCTTTGTGTACTTGGTTTGGTTGATGAAAATTCTCTCTCTTTTTTGTTTGATTTGGAGTCCAAGGAAGAAGTTGAGTTCTCCCATCATGCTCATTTCAAACTCACCCTGCATTAACTTAGCAAATTCTTGACATAGAAGATTGTTAGTAGCACCAAATATATATCATCAACATATATTTGAACTACTAATAAATCTTTACCTTTTCTTTTCAAAAATAATTTTTATCACATTTCCTCTTAAAAATCATTTTCAATTAAAATTTACTTAATCTATCATACCAAGCTCTAGGTGCTTGTTTCAAACCATAAATGCTTTGTGCAATTTAAAAATGATTTGAAAATTCATGATCTTCAAAACAGGTGGTTGTTCTACATAACTTCTTCATTTATAAATCCATTTAGAAAAGCACTTTTTACATCCATTTGAAATAAGTTAAAATTCATGTGACATGCAAATGCAAGTAATAGTCTAATGGCTTCTAATCTAGCTACTGGTGCAAAGGTTTCATCAAAATCAATACCTTCTTCTTGATTATATCCTTTTGCAACTAATCTAGCTTTTTCTAATTACTATGCCATTTTCATCTAGTTTATTTCTAAATACCCATTTTGATCCTATAACAGAATGATCTTTAGGTCTTTCTACTAATGTCCATACGTTATTTCTAGTAAATTGATTTAATTCTTCTTGCATAGCTAACATCCAATTATTATCTTTTTCAGCTTCTTCAATAGTTTTAGGTTCAATTTGTGATACAAATGCAAGATGATTACTAATATTTCTCATAGATGATCTAGTTCTTATTCCTTGAGATGGATCACCTATAATCAATTCCTTAGGGTGACTATAAGCATATCTCCAATCTCTAGGAAGATCTATCATTATGATTAGTGTTAGTATCATCATCCTTAGGTGAATCATTATCTTTAGCTTCTTGCTCATGATCTGAAGATACATCAATATTTAATTTTTCAAGATCTTTCTCAATTATGTTTGTATCTTCCTCATCATCAAACTTTTCGGAACGAGTTGCTAAAGATTCATCAAACTACATGAATGGATTCTTCAACAACTAAATACTTCTTGTTAAATACTCTATATGCTTTACTAGTGTTGAATATCCTAAGAATATTCCTTCATCAGATTTAGCATCAAATTTGCCTAAATTATCCTTTACCATTATTATGAACAAACATTTACAACCAAATGCATGAAAATATCTAATATTAGGTTTTCTATTTGCCATAGTTCATAAGGTTTTCTTAAGTATTGGTCTTATTAGGGCTCTATTTAAAATGTAACATGCCGTGTTTATAGCTTCCGCCAAAATATTTGGTAGGTTGGCTTTCACATAGCATGGTACGGGCCATGTCTTCTAAAGTCCTATTTTTTCTTTTACCACCATTTTGTTGTGGGGTCCTAGGTGCAGAAAAATTATGATTAATACCATTTTCAGCAAAAATCTTTCAAATAGGTGATTTTCAAATTCAGTTCCATGATCACTTCTTAGAGACACTATGGTAGTGTTTTTCTCATTTGTGACTTTCTTAAAGAATTTAGGAATATCGAGAAAGTCTCATCTTTGTGAGCTAAAAATAATACCCAAGTGAATCTAGAGTAATCATCTACAATCACAAGACCATATTTCTTTCCTCCTAGACTTGTGGTTCTAGTTGGTCCAAAAAGGTCCATGTGAAGTAGCTCTAATGGCCTAGAAGTTGAAACAACATTTTTAGATTTGAAAAAACTTCTTGTTTGTTTTCCAAATTGACATGCATCACATATTTATTGTTTTCAAAATCTATTTTAGGTAGCCCTTTAACTAAGTCCATTTTAATTAGTTTTGAAATTAGGTGTGTGCTTGCATGACCTAATCTACGATGCCATAACCATCCAATCTCATTCATTAGCATTATCAGCAATTAAGCAATGATTACTTGTAGATAAATTATCTAAGTCAACCAAGTATACATTGCCATTCTATAACAAAAATAATGCTATTATCAATGGATTAGAACTGTGCAAATAGAGCTTCAAATGATACTTTAAACCTTTATCGCACAATTGGCTAATGCTAATTAAGTTATGCTTTAAACCATCAACATATAAAACATTTTCAATAAAGGTGGATTGGAGTTATTTGAATTTTACCAAGCCCATGATCTGACCTTTACCATTATCACCGAACGTCAACACTCCTCTCTTTTAGCTTCAAGGGTGATGAATTGATCTTTGTCACCCGTCATGTGTCTTGAGCAGCCGCTATCAAGATACCACTTTCTCTTTGATCCTTTAGCCACAAGACACTCCTGCAAAGAATCAAATCTTATTTTAGGTACCCAAGCCTTCTTGGGTCCTTCATGGTTAGTAGCAGTAAATATTGTTCCTTTTGGAACCCATATTTTCTTACTTTTAACATCAGCATGAAATATTTTATGATTGCAAACATAGGATTTATGATCTTTCTTAACAACGAAAATAGAACATGATTTTCAATTGATTTCTTAACAAAAAAATTGTTAACAAATTTTTGTTTCTTATGTGGTTTGTATCCCAAATCCAGCCTTATCAAAAACTCTTTGATTGTTTAAAAGTAAATTCAATCTATTCAAACTATAAGTAAATTTTTCAATAATGCTCCTGTATTTTTCAACTTCATTTTCAAATTTAGATTTTCAGCAAAAATTAATTATTTTTTTTTCTAAATCTTGCTTTTTCAATTTTATTTTTTCAAATTCAATAGCAAATTCATTTTTCTTTTTAAGAAGTTTAGATTTTCAGTTTTAAAATCTTGTTCTTTGCTCTTAAAACTTTAAAATCATTAAGCAATTCATTAAATACATCAAAAGTTCATCAAAGGTGAAATCATAAATGGGGGTTTTCAGAATTTACTCTACTTCTTCATTTGTCATAAAACAATATGTTGGCAACCTCTTGTTATTCTTCTTCGGAAGAAGATTCATCACTATCACTCAAGTTGCAACATACGTTTTTTTTTTTTATATCTTTTTAATTGAGGACATTCGGATCTGAAATATCCTGGTTCTTACATTCATAACATATTAAGGGGTCTTTCTCTTTCTCCTTATCCTTCTCCTTTCTCCTTTCATTTTGATTCCAATTTTTCTTTTATGGAAGGCCTTCTTTTTTCATGAATTTCTTAAACTTTCTTGTAAGAAGAGCGGTGTCTTCATCATCATCTTCTTCACTGCTGCTTTTCTCATTTTCTGCAGCTTTAAGGGCATTGTCTTTTTTCTTTTTTTTCTTGATATTACTTCATTGTTAGTTCATGGGTCATAGTGATCCAAGAGCTCTTCCAAAGGTAGAGTGTTGAGGTCTTTGGCTTCTTGGATGCTGTCATTTTGGCTTCCCATGATCTTGAAAGAGACCTAAGAATTTTGAACCAATTCAGTGTTAGTATAGGTCTTTCCAAGACTCTTCAAACCATTTACAATATCAGTAAATCTAGTATACATGCATGTTATGGTTTCAGATTGTTCCATGCTAAAAATTCATATTTATGCACAAGAATATTAATCTTAGATTCTTTAACTTGGTTGGTACCCTCATGGGTAACCTCTAATCTATCCCATATCTCTTTAGCGAGATGCAAGTGGATATTCTGATTAAATTCATTTGCATCAAGGAGCAATATAAAACATTCATGGCTTTTGCATTAAGCTGGCCATTTTCTATCATTTCATTCCAATCCCTTTCGGGCTTAGGAACAATAGATCCATCAACTAAGTGTGTGGTGTACTAGGTCCATTAATTATGACACTCCATAATTCATAGTCAAAGCTTGAATGAATATCCTCATTCTAGCTTTCCAATATGAATAATTTGGAACCATTAAACAAGGTGGTCTATTTGTGGAATGACCCTCAGAAAAAGAGCTGGCTTGAGTTGCCATTTGGATCTTTAGCTCTTGATCGTGTTAGTCAAAAAGGATGAGCACAAGCTCTGATACCAATTGTTGGCCCAGATGGCAACCCAAGAGGGGGGTGAATTGGGTTCTTAAAAAAATTAAGCCTTTTAAAATAATTTAAAAGTGATGACAAGGATAAACAATGAGTGTGATGTAAAATGCAAAACAGAGTAGCAAGATAGAATAGAAATAAAGAGAGACAAGCACGACAAACACAAAGGTTTTATAGTGGTTCGGTGTTAGATACACCTACACTCACTCACAAGCAACTCTTGAGCCACACTATAATTAACCTAATTACAGTTGAGTTATTTTACATGCTCACAATCCAAACTTATTGTTTTACAACAGAATCACAATGAACCCAGTCAATTTTTATAGGTTCACCAGTACAAAACCTATCACAAGCTACTCTTGCTTGCACGAGGCTAATCTACCTCACCTGATTGAATCATAAACCAAATATAAAAAAGTAAGGTTACAACAGATATTTAGCTCCTCAAATGAGAAAATAAATAATATAAGTAAGATAGAAATAGAAGAGCCTGATTTAGAAGATTTCTGAAGTTGGGTTTTTCTTCTTTTCTTTTTTCTTCTTTTCCTCTGGATAGATCTTCCTCAAGATATGATTGAAGCTTTGAAAGAATCTTTGAGGTGAGGCTATTGAAGAACTAGGGATCTCTTCTTCTCCTTTCTATTTGATGAAAATCCTTCAAGATTCTCTTTTGAATACTTTGAATTTTCTAAAACACTTGGGATTTCAAATATGGCTTTTGCTTTTTGCTTTTTCTCTTCTCTATTCTCTTCTTTTCAAACGGTCGGATGCTCCTCTTTCATAATTTCTTCTTAATCCATCTTTAGATAAAAACTAGCCATTAAATGTACTTGTGGATGAGTTTAGCATAAAAAGAAAGAGCCGTTGAGGTGTATTGAAAAAAAGATAACTTCTGGAGTCATCTCAGACACTTCTGAAACTACCCCTAACAGATTAGAGTCGGCTCTAATCTTTCCAAGTCTCGGCTCTAAGTCGGGATGCTCAAAATAGTAATAACCATCCATCATGGAGTCAGCTCTAACTTTCCATGGGGTTAACACATCGAGTGCTGGAGCCAGCTCTAGCAAATGCTGGAGTCAACTATAATTTTTCTCTGAAAAACTAGTCTCTGTTTGTCAATTAGAGTTGGCTCTAATTCCCTGTAGGAGTCGGCTTTAATTTGATGCAGAATGAGGACTTACTGTCTTTTGATTAGAGTCGGTTCTAATATCTGCAGGAGTTGGTTTAATGTCTGAAACTTGACACTTGACACTAGACATAGATTCAAACTCAAATTTTCTTAGATTTTGATTAATTAAACACTTAGAAACCTAAACACTTAATCAAAATCATTAGTAACTTAAGGAATATACTCATGTGATTTTTATTATTCATCAAAATCAATAATTGGATCAACAAGAAGTATCTTGCCCCATTTCTATCTAAATAGGGGTTGGTCTCCATATAGCTATGTGTACTAATTCTAGGGGTGCTACACTTTTGGCTATATTGACTGTGAATTGAACTCTCTTTTATTTTTTTATCTGACATGGTTCACAATCTCCATATTACCACCACACAGATCTAGAATCACCCCCTTTTGCTCAGTTCCTTCAACCCTCTATCTCCAATATGGCCTAGGAGGTAATGCCACATCTTATACATCCCAAGGATCCTATGCCACAACTGCTGCTTTAGATATTTTGATCACCACAGAACCCTCCATCCTATAGAGGTTATTCTCCAGCCTTCTTCCTCTCATCACCATCATAGCATCATTGGAGATGTTTAGAACTTCACTTCTGGCATGATTGCTGAAGCTGCAACCACTTCGCTCCAGGTACCCCAGTGACACTAGATTCTTCTTGAGCTTTAGAACATGCTTCAACTAGTGAGAGTCCTCACTATCCCATCAAACATTCTTACTGTCACTGTATCAATACCAGCCCTTTGCAAGGGTAATCATCTCCAAGAGTCACACTCCCCTCATCAACCTCGGTGTATGTGCTAAACCAAGATTGATTTGGTGTGTAGTGATGTGAACAGGCTTAGTCAAGGATCCATACTTATGTGTTGTGCCTATAATCATCTGATACAACCAAAAGGTCATCCTCTACCTCCTGATTAGCAACTATGCTCAATGATTCAGATCTCCCTTTCTTCCTTTTTGACTCTTCCACTTAGGACAATCTTTCTTGAAATGTCTAACCTCACCACATTTAAAACATTTGGCTTCTCTCTTGCCCTTCCCGGACTTTAATCGTTCCCTTTGCTTGCTCCTGCCTCTACCTCTTCCAAACCTTTCCCCCAGAGACAAACCCTCCTATAGAACTTCTTCCTTGGTCATCCTCTCCATCTACTCATTTGTGTATAGCACTGAGACTATGTCCTCATAATATAAAGTCTCCTTCCCAAAGAGTAGCGTCGTGACCAATAGATCATAAGAAGAGGGCAGTGAACACAATAACAACAAAGACTTATCTTCCTCTTTCATCTTCATCCCAACATTCAGCAGTTCATTGCTGATCAGTTCGAACACTAGATGTGGGCCACCATATCTCCACCTTCTGCCATCTGAAGGCTGTAGAGGCACTTCTTCAACATCAGCTTGTTACACATATTTTTTTTTCCATGTAAAGAGTATGCAACTTTAACCATAGTCCCTTAGGGTTCTTCTCCTCTAGTATTGATAAAGGGCTGAATCAGTCAAACACCCTCTAATCGCTGAACATGCTCGTTTCTCCAAAGACATCTATTGCCTGTCTGACATCCCATCTTAACGTTCTTCTAATGCCAAATCCAACTCGTGCTACACCAAAAGATCTTCTACCAAACTTTTCATATAGAAAAGCTTTTCTACCCATCAAATTTCTTAAAATCTACCTTGATGCTGCTTTTCATGGCTAGATCTAATACAAAAAATATAGCAAAAATTCTAAAAGATTGAGAAATACCTTGATGAGGCCTTGCTAAATTTTTTTCAGCCCTTTGAAGATCTTCAATTCCTGATCTGCTATCCTTCTTCCTCGTGAACCGGGCTCGATACCAATTGTTGTGAAATTGATGCCTAGACCAAAATTTAGAGCCCAAACAAGTGAAAATGCAGCTACCTGGTCCCATGCAAGAGAGAGAGAAAAATAGCATCATAAGATGGGACACCTAAAGAGAGAAAATAGGGTGCATTCCTAGAGAGAGAAAGGGATGCCTAAGAGAGAAAAGTGACATCCCACTAGATTCATGATTCCTAACCTCCTAAAGAGATAAATGCATGCAGGTGGGAGAGAGAGCAGCCCGCCTGAAGAGAAAAAATAGGAGAGAGAGAGAGAGAAAATGTTTTTAGAGAGGAAATTGCCTGCCTCCTTGGATTCATGTGTCCCCCCTTGTAAGAGAGAGAGATGCCTCCTAGAGAGAGCATGAGAGAGAGAGAGAAAGATGCCCTTTTGCCCTATAGAGAAAATCATAAGGAGAGAGAAACCATACGTGGGGAAAAAAGAGGGGTTGCGCTAGGGTTTCACATGTCTCTTAGAGAGAGAATGGGTGGCTGCTAGAGCGAGGGAAGAGAGAGAAATAGTTTGGGAAAAAAGAATCATGTATTTTCTCTTTTTTACATAAATCCTAGAGGCTAGGATTTAAATACATGACTAAGTTGGCTTGATTTCGACTCAGAAAAACTCCTAATAGCTAACCCAATGAGATTAAGTTCACCCCAAGCTTATTTACATCCATAACTTAACTCAATCTCAATCAAGTTAGCCCCCTTAATGCCCATAGGCTAACATGGGCCTTAAGATAACCTATACAAGAAAAAAGGAAAATAGTGATGCCAAATATGCATCGCTAAACAAGAAAATGTATCACTAAATTGACTTAGCGATGATATTGTGACTAAAAATGATGTCGCTAAGGCTTTTGTCAGCAAAGCACAATTCATCACAAAGGCATTGCTAAATAGCGACGACAGTTTGGGCATCGCTATTTTGTGATTTAAAATAATGCATCGCTATTTAGCAATGCCTTTTATTGTGTTGCAAAATATTTTGTGAAATAAAATAATGCATCGCTATTTAGCTATGCTTTTTATTACATCGCAATTTTGCAACACAAAATAATCAATTGCTATTTTGCGATGCCTTTTATTACGTCGCAACTTTGTAACACAAAATTTGCATCGCTATGTTGCGATGCACGCTATTTTGTGATGCCTTTTATTGCATCGCAATTTTGCGATGCAAAATTTGCCTCACTAATGTGTGTTACCACTAATTATTTCTTTTAGCGACCAGATTTGCTTCACAATATCATCGCAATATTTATTATTTTTTAATTTTATTTTATAAAAATAAAATTTAAACATGCTTATACAATTAATAATACATACTAAATAAAGAGACATGGTAATTAAAAATAGCTATATGCATTGATATTATAAAAAACATGCAATCTATAAAAAATGTTTGCAATTTATATATGAAAATAAGAAAAGTAATGTCAATAAGCGAAATAAATAAAATGTATATAACAATAATGTATACATAATAATAAAAGTAAAATAAAATCAAGAGCCTTGTGCTGGATCATGTGGTGGAGGCCAGAATGTATCAGAGAGAAAAGCATGAGTGTTCTGTGATAGAATGTGAACCAAGTCCTGCATCTCATGTATGATGTGTTTCTGCTTAGTTTCTCTGCGTCTCTCTTCACGTAGCTATCTATCCTTAGCATGTTGAGCTCTGAGGTCTACAAGCTACTACTGAAGCTCTGAAGTGTGCTCATCGAACTCTTACGTCATCTACAATGTAATAGGTTGCTTCATCTTATTTATCTGCTCGGTAGCAATATCACTGAATCTAGCACAATGAGAGCATAAGCCACGATGGGAGAAGAATCTGAAAGTTTTGGAGCCAAGACCGTACACCCTATGATCATTGGTTGGACACCAACAGCTTCCACGAATACATGTCAACTCTCTTGTAGTGAGAGTTTGACAGGTCTCTTCTATCAGTAGAGTCGACCTATGATGCTTGGGAGAGAAGCTCATCCATATGGACCTGCAAATCATAAAAAGAATATTATATAAACTAATATAAGAATTATAAAAATTAAAAATAATATTTAAGAATTTAGAAAGAAATCCTTACTCCGACTTGCTATGATTATGCATCGACCTAGGAACCGTCCTTCTTTGTGTGCGTCACCTTGAATAAATGGAATTCACTTGGCTACCGAGTCTACAAAAACAGAAAATAGATTATGAATGTAAGTATTCGTAAATCATTGAATTAGTAATTGAGTTATTGATGTTTTCTTACCAAACGACGTTAATGCTCCTAAATGGAAATCAAACCCGCAGTGTGGTAGAATAAACCTGTGTCTGGATCACCCTACTTAGATTAGCGGTACATGCTAGCCATGGTTGACTTCCTACACTAGGCCTTTGACTGCCACACCTGCTATCACTCGTGCTATATTCCCTTAAGCACATGTACAAGATGATGACCAGATCTCCTCCAATGATGAAGCAGGTCAGAGTAACGTTGTGCAGCAAGAGTGTCCCATGACACCCTATGGCATCATCAATCATAGGGTTCCATGTAAACTTCTTTTACATTGAAATTAAAAGTGAGTAGTGCAATATAATAAAATTAAGAATTTCTATATGAATGATAAAATACATTTAATAGATAGTTTACCTAAAACTCAGAAAAATAAAATCTCTCGTGCTGGCATACATGTGCTACCAATCATATCCAGTCGAATCACCACATTTTGAAACATAGCGCTGATCTGGTTAGATACTATATGTTACTCAATAAAACTATTAACATAAAAGAAATGCTAAATAATGAAAGTTTATAAATAAATTACATAAATTTTACATAAATGTAAAATAAAATTTTTTATATTTATAATCCATTAGCATTCAATGCTAGCACCCTGTGGCCTGAGGAGGAAGAACTCTCCACTTTCTGTGCTGGTCTGGTTGGATGAAGAAAAAGCATCATAATCTTATGTAGGTTGAGGTGTGATCTCCTATGGAGATAGTGAAGGCTGTGTGGGGAGTGAAGATCTAAACTTCCCTGCAGTTGAGGTCTCTAGATCGAATGGGTTGGTGCAGCATCCTCGGCCACCCATCTATCAGCAATGGATCTTCCCCGGCCCCTCCTACTGATAATAATAGAGATTCACACAATCTAATTATGAATAATGAATAAATGAGTAAAATAAAATACAAATAAATATATTGTAATTATATAAACCTCTATGCAGAGTCATCGCATTTATATCATCAATAATCGGTTCAACATCTGATGCTATATTCAATTGTGATTCAAATTCATCTTCATCATCTCCTAATTGAACATTAACATCCTCAATTTCTTGGACACCACTAGTCGAGTTTCTAAGTGATGTTTCAGGAGCACTTGTGTCATTCTCAATTGCATATTTTTCATCTCATCCTGAAATCCAGGGAAATTAGGTGATTGATTTGAAGAGCTCTCAGCAAGTATGACAATCGATCATGGTATGACTTTAGAAATAGCCCACAAATAATTAATCTTGCTTATCATTGCACAAGCTTAGATATCCGCAGTAATATACTTGCTGAGTTTGTGATGCTATAATAAATGGTTCATATTTTATAATCTTCGTCTATGGTTCACTTCAACTAAATTATATTTATTATGAACCCTTGTTCCCATATTTATTATCAGATTAAACCATTTGTAATGAAATAAGATGGTGCATTTCAAAGGCCAACCTATATATTCAACTTCGACCACCTCCAACAACTTTCCATAATAATCCTTGACATTTGCTCTAACACTTTCTTCTTTAATGTACATGCCCTAATTTTGCGTGCCTCTTGAAGAACCTAATTGTTCAATCTGAAACTTGTAGCCATTACAAAATAACCAATGTATGTATTTACGATCCTCAATAGCCATTGTGCTAAACATTTAATGTAAATGTTATCGATAGTATACCATGGACCATTAACCTGTAAATGAATAAGGTATTCACAACCAATTCATAAAATAGGAGGCATTATTAACATTGAATGTATGATAATACTTACAAATTCATTAAACCAATATGCAAACTCTGTACTAGCATTTGCCCGATGGCAATTTCACTAATGTTGGGATATATCTATCGTTGCTCATCACAGTTCATCCTTTAGAGAGATAAAAAATTTAAAACTATTATTAGCAAATAAATAGTTTAATATATTTTATTTTAAAAAAATTTTAATTAAACGATAAAGTATATACATACTCAATGTACATATCAACTTCTTAACGGTTCATTAAAATGTAATGATGGGCTGCATTATACTCGACATCGCTCAAACCTCTTGCTTTCTATTTTTCAAATGGTCGGTTGATATTTTAAAAATTGATCTTCTACCATCATTAGCTATGCCTTCTTCCGCACAACCATTATCGTTATGGCCCATATTTTGACTCATCGTATGAACGTGATCCTCAAAATAATACGAGGCAAAAGTTAAAACTTCCTCAATCAAGTATGCATCACATATCGAACATTCAACCCTTGCCTTGTTGCGCACATTATTTTTTAACTTCTTAGGGTACTTATATGTCAAAGTTTGAAAATAAATCAATTTGCTTGCTTGTAAGGAAAGATTAAGGAAAACCATAACATATAATATTAATATATATTTATCTCTCAAAAGGATACATCCAATAATATTGCACAAGACCAGCTATGCGTGCTTCGTATCGTAAATGAACCGGTAGGTGCTCCATGGAGTCAAAAAAACTAGAAGAAAATATTCGCTCCAACTTGTATCAAGATAATATAAATTTTTTTCTCAAGCCTTGCCATGGATGTACTAGTAATGACTCTGGCAGTTAACTCTTTGAAGAATAAGTTAAGCTATATTAGTGCCTTCCATATTGGAGTGAAAGTAACTCACAAATATTATGGGTAACAACTGCTGCATAAAGACATAACAGTCATGGCTCCTAATGCCAAATAACTTAAGCTTATGCATGTCAATAGACCTACCAATATTTAAAGTATATCCATCTGAAAATTTTAACCCTTTAACCCATTGACATAACACTACTCATGAATTTATGCCAAGACTGTAACACGCTTTAGGATATGTCCCATCAGCATTCTTCCTTAAATTGCATCTTTTACAGTATAGATTAAGTTCTTCTCTTGATTTTGTAGTTTTTTTTATTTTTTCAGGGATGTCTAGCACTATGTTAAATATGTTATCAAAGAAAATTTTTTCAATGTGCATCACATCCAAGCTGTGTCGAATGAGATTTGTACTCTAGTACGATAAATCCATAGAATACTCTACTTCTTCCCGTTATGTTCTTTACATATACGCCCATTTATTCTATCTACATCCGGTTCCTAAGTATACTTCAAACCCAATTTTCTATAGTATTCAAAATAGCTATGCTAGACATAATTGGTGGGGCGACTTTTGTGGCTGCTTTATTTTTTCTAAAGATGGTCAAGTTATGCCTATAAGGATAACTTGTAAGCAAGAACTTTCTATGATTATCAAACTATCTCTGTTTACCATTCTTCTGCAATGTGAATGCATCCGAATCATCCATGCAATAAGGGCGGGCACATAGCAATGCTCCACCCAAACAACATTGCATATGCTAAGTTATTGATTGTTCACATCAAAGTTGCTCTCATAATGAAATTTTATTTTCTAGATATGTTATATGCTACAATACCTATTTTCCATAATATTTTCAATTCAACTATCAATGGTTGTAGGAAAACATCAATTTTTTCCTTGAGGTTTGAAGGACTTGGCACCAAAACTGTCAAAAATATTGCAGAATCTTTCATGCATTGCCATGGTGAAAGATTATACACCGTCAATATCATAGTCCAATAAGAATACTATTTTCCTGCTTGACCAAATGATTGGAAGCCATCAACACAAAATTTTAATCTCACATTTCTTGTCTCTTCTGCAAAGTCATGATGATTTTCATTGAAATACTTCCAAGCTTTTGAATCAGATAGATGACACATTTCATCTTCTTTAACTTTATGTTCAGCATGTCATCTCATATTTGCAGCACTAGCCTCTGAATTATATAATCTAAGCAACCATGGAGTAAGAGGAAAGTAATGCATCCTCTTATAAAGCACACTTTTTCTCATACTTGAACCAGCTCCTTCTTGATCATTGTTGTACCTTAAATGCCCACATATCTTACACCATGTTAATCCCGAATCTTCATCCTAATATATCATATAATTGTTTAAACAATAGCCAATTTTATTCACTGGTAGACCAAGCCCACGCAATAACTTTTTTGTTGAGTAAAAACTGTCTACTACAATATTATGATTTGGCATAACTTCCTTTATTAACCTAGCCACTCCATCAAAGCCTTTTTTGATAAGTGATGTTCCACTTAATATTCAGCAACCAAGCAGCCAAAGACAACTATGAATGATTCTCACTCCTAGAAAATAATTCTTAATTTGTAGCACGCAGCATGCCATAAAATTATTGTGCTTATGGATTTGATTCTTCATTAAAAGAATTATAATTGAATTCATTACCCATTGCATTCATCACCATTTTTTCATATGCATTTAAATTCACAAATGGTTCATCACCAACATTTGCTACTTGATTGCTTGTCTCACCAATCGCTTCCTCTGTTTCACCGTAACATTTTCAAACTTCGTATCCAGACACAAATCCCTTTCTACACAGATGCACCTTCATAGTTTCAATATCTCTATAGGCTTTGCTTTGATACTTATGTAAATTATAGGGGCACCTAATCCTAGGACCATCTATCCAGTATGGCTAACTACAAGCAAACACAATAAATTCCTTCAATCCATTAAGAAAATCGATATTAAGCAAGTCATTTTTAACCTTGCATGCATCCACGAGCGATCCCCGCTTATTTTTGGATGATTTGTATGAACCCAACTTCTTTCTTATGATTTAAACAAGTCAGTTGATGTAAAAGCAACTTTAAATTATTTTTAGTTTTCTATTATACTCATTTTACAATGGCATCTCGGTACATTTAATTAGCTGCAATGGGATGTCAATTATAGAAAAGAAGATGTAAAAAATTGCATAATCATGGACCTGAAATATTGTATTAAATTATGCAAAGAAGAATTTTGGTTGCAACAAAAGTCATCCCATATGCACCAAGGGCACAAGAAGACTTTCAATATCACGCTTACTGGCCTGTGGTCTTACACAATTGAGCGCCTTTAATTTTGGTGTTGGTCTGAGTTCTAGGACCGCAAGTGCATGGTATAGGTGTAGAATTTATATTTTAGACTGAATTTATATTTTATCCTAAAAGTTTATTAAGTAAAAATAAATTTTATTTTTAAAATATTTTTTGTTATAAAATAAATAAACAAAATGCAATTACATAAATTGTAACTTAAATATTTATTTAATTACAAGAATATTTTAAATTAAATAGCATTTACCATTATTTTATGTAAGTTATATTTGTTGATAAATAAATAATATTTATGTAATAATAATTAATATTTATGTAAATATTAATAATAAAATATCAATATTTTACATATGATAAATATTCCATGACATAAACATTAAATAAATATATAAAAAATAAAATTACATAAATATAAATTAAATATTTATATGTAAAATAAAATAAATATTATGTAAATTAAATTATTGAAATATTTATATAAAAACTTTGGTGTGTAGACAAAAAATTTTGATTTTGAAAATTTTAAATTTCCACGGCAAATGAAATCCGTCCTAAAAATCCTCCATCCAAAGACAAGATTAAGAAATTTATGCCACTAGACAAAACTCACACCATATTATTTGAAGTTTCTCATTAGTTTCACCTCAAGTAGTGAACAAAATGTCCTACCAAGTACCAACTAATGCTGTAATAGTGATCACCAAACTAATTCTAGCATACTGTTCTGCATATAATTTCCAACTATCAAGAAGATTTTTTTTAAAAAAAGGCGAATGAAGTTATACTTGTGAAATAGATCTTAACTTCATAATGAACTCATCTAGAAGCTCCTTGTGGGTTCTGTTTTGGAAAACTTAACCAAAAGTTCGGAAACAATCTAGATAATTAAAACATTGGAAAATTTAACAAGCTAAAGCTAATTAAGAATCAATAGAACATTTATATATTTGTTCACATGAATGATGGCAATTTATAACGGTTTTCAAGTACACTACGAATGAATCATGTATGGATCAAAGAATCCTTGAATGGTTAATGAAAAAATAGTTTAATTCAAGGTAAAATATTTGGATTCCAAACCATAAAAGTGATCACACGCGTGAGTCTGGATAACATAAAAGTTTAATGAAAAGCAACTGTAACATAACATTTGAGTGACCACTTATAGATTATTGAACTTAAAGAGATAAAATCTTGCGTCCCAATCCATAAACGTAGGGGTACCAATCCTTATATCACACGCATGAGTCTGGATTCCATGGCGTCACGGTAAACAATTTGCAGATAACAAGATCTCTCAACGCTTATGATCTGGGCTATTTATGTTCACACGGGAAGCGCGGGGAAGGCCTGGCTATTCCATTACATAACTAATTACAAAGCAGTGGCTGTCCCATGCCTATAACAAGATCAACAGGATATAGATACAATTTTAAGGATATCCTACCTTCTCAACTTTGAAATTAAGATGGGAAACGATAATTGAAGTGCTAAAAGGATATCTGAATCGGCAATTGCCTTAAAGAGATGAAGCAGAATGCGCTCGAAGAGATGCATGTCACCTCTGCGGTTTCTAGTTCTACTATCCAGGAGATTGTCAATGAAGAGAATATTGCTAGAGAAGCTGTGCAGAAAGCCACCATGGCTCCTTCCATGGCTGAAGCCAGGCTGCAGTTAGCAATAGGAGCTTTGGGTTTCAAAATGGAACAAGCAGAATCACCTGAAACTTCCATGCAGAATAATGATGAAGAAGAACTTTTATTTGCTCAGCAAGAGTTTGAGGACTGTCAGGCATGCTTGGCAAAATGTGAGGTAGAATTGGGAAGAATTCAGGCCAAGAAAGCAGAAGTGCAGAAGGAGGTGGACAGATTGAGTGAGATTGCTGAGAAGGTTCAGTTAGATGCTTTGAAGGCTGAGGAGGATGTGGCTAAGATAATGCATCTAGCGGAACAGGCGGTGGCTTATGAATTGGACGCTGCTCAGTGTGTGAATGATGCAGATTGAGCTTGCATTACAGAGAGCTGAGAAGGTCATTGTTTCTGCTGATGCTGTGGAGCAGGTGCCATCTTTCCAAGAGCAGCTAAACAATGAAGAACCTCTTGTTGTGGAGGATCTGAGCAAGGTTGCTGTAGGTGATAGTACTACCAAGGGAGATGAAATGTTGACTGATGACAACTTGTTGGTCGGTGATATAGCTGTTAAAAGCACTAAAGAAAAATTGTCTGACGACATGGATGGTATGATGCCCCTCCTAATTAGTTCCGCATCGGATAATTTAGGAAGGGTGGAATGGTTTATAACTTGTTAAGTAAGATGGACAAGTATCAATTGGATCCCTTTTGGACTGTGGTGGTCCAAGTTGGTGTGGACCTTGTCCGTATTACTTTCTTGTAACGAAACGGGTTTGTGGGAGTGCAGGCCTAGGTCGTTACAATATGGGATACCACTGGTTGGAAAACTCTTTTCCTTAACAAGCTTTGGCCCTAAGCCTCCATTAGCCCACGATCATGGGCCCCGGGCCTCATGCCCAGCGACCCATATCACCCGACAATGGTACCTATCAGACCAACCGGCAATCGGATCAGTCACGGTCACCAGTAGAGTTTCCATTGATGTTCTGCCTTGTCCATCTTGCTTTCTTGTAAGGTTCGTGGGTGCTACAGGCCCAGGACCCGGATCGTTACAATATGGTATCAGAGCCATACACCAGCCGAAAGTGCAGGAGCTAAGTGCGGATCGGTCATGGTCACCAGTAGAGTTCCCATTGATGTTCTGCCTTGTCGTCTATCTTGCTTTCTTGTAACGTTCGTGGGTGCTATAGGCCCGGGATCCGGATCGTTACAATATGGTATCAGAGCTATGCATTAGCCGAAAGTGCAGGAGCTAAATGCCACACAGGGCAAAGTGCTATATCGATGGAGCCACCTCTTGAACCTATGGGGGCCACAGGGCAAAGTGCTATATTGATGGAAGCCAGCTCTTGAACCTGTGAGGGCCACCTCTAGAATCCTGCCTACCTGATGGTTATGATCATGTGCCCCTGGCGATGAAGACGTCGTCTCTGTAAGGAGGATAGATTGTGATGCCCCTCCCAATAGTTTCACATTGAAAAATTGAAAGTTGGTTGAGTAATTTATATGTTGTAAAGTAAGAAAGACAAGGTACCAATTGGATTCCTTTTAGGCTGTGGTGGCTCAAGTTGGTGTGGACCTTGTTCGTCTTGCTTTCTTGTAAAGAAATGGGTTTATGGGTGCTACTTGCCCAGGGCCCGAATTCTCATAAGGAAGCAAAAGGTTGAGATGGAAAAGTCAAGGAATGTCCCATAAGAAAATAAGTAGGACATACACTAGAAGGACCTGACCAAGGACAATCCTTCACCTTTATACGATTTGAGTTTAGGAGATGTTCATGCTCATCTTTGAAGCCTTGTGGTAGATTTATCAAACAGAAATAGGAATTCATGTAATTTTTCTAAAGCAAACACGAAACCTAGAATATCCAAAGACTTTTAACTAAAATTTCTCTATCTATTGAGTATACCATTGTTGCCGTTGAAATCCGTCCTCCGACTCAGGCGCGGTCGATCTCCAGGAAGAGGGGGACGGACCTGCAAAAGAAGCCCACACGCGGAGGGACGCTGGGGGTGGTCCTCCGCGGAAGACCCTCCGACGCTCAAGTCAGTGGAGAAGAAATCGGCGATCAACCAAATAATGAGGAGGTGGATCTCTCCGGGAGACCTCTCCGGGGGAGGCCAATCGGAGGCTCCAGAGGACAGGAGCGCCGACGAGCTACCAGCGGGAGCAGGAGAGTGAGAGTGGGGGTGTAAGCGCGCAAGTGTGCGTACAGAGTTGCGTACCTGAGGGAATCTATGATTATGATATTTATAGACTGCCACCTGGACGTGAGCGCCTTTTGGAAGGTCCGGAGGTTGTTATGATACGGAGACGGACAGAATCAGGCCGTTGTGGGGCCGTTAGGGTCCGTACCCTGTTTATTTTGGTATCGACGGCTGGGAGAGCTCCTTGGTGTCTCGAGATCGGGTTGAGTAGGCCTGAGGTGGTTACGATAGGCTTTAGGCCGTGTTCCGATATGATTCCTTATCTAGGATGCCGCTCAGGCAGGTTCGGGCTCTTCCGCGCCAGGTTCCGCGGAGGCAGATGTTAGGTTGTGGATCGCTCGAAGGGGCCGAGCTACGGAAGCCCGGAGGAGGCCGAGCTACGGGAGCCCAGAAGGGGCCGAGCTACGGAGGTCCGGAGGAGGCCGAGCTACGGAAGCCCGGAGGAGGCCGAGCTACGGAAGCCCGGAGGAGGCCGAGCTACGGAGCCCGGAGGAGGCCGAGCTACGGAAGCCCGGAGGAGGCCGAGCTACGGAAGCCCGGAGGAAGCCGAGCTACGGAGCCCGGAGGAGGCCGAGCTACGGAAGCCCGGAAGGGAGAGCTACGGAAGCCCGGAAGGGACCGAGCTACGGAAGCCCGGAGGAGGCCGAGCTACGGAGCCCGGAGGAGGCCGAGCTACGGAAGCCCGGAGGAGGCCGAGCTACGGAGCCCGGAGGAGGCCGAGCTACGGAAGCCCGGAGGAGGCCGAGCTACGGAAGCCCGGAGGAAGCCGAGCTACGGGAGCCCGGAGGAGGCCGAGCTACGGAAGCCCGGAGGAGGCCGAGCTACGGAAGCCCGGAGGAGGCAAAGGGAGGAGGTCAGCCTTAGCCGCCTCGCACGGATATCAATGCAATGACGATTTTACCCCCCAACACATGCCCTCCACTCCCTAGTTCGAAGCGTAGGTTCGGGCGTAGGGAGTATAAGCTCAAGTGGCGCGTCTTGGATGGGACGTCTTGGTTTAAACTGGCTTGGCAATGATGCCCTAATTAATGCGACAGGGCCATCTCACCTTCGGGGCTAAGGCTCCTCCACTAGCGACGGTTAGGATTGCGCCACGCTTCGAATCCCGATCGATCGGGTGGTTGTCGAGGCGATTTCGGACGCCTGGAATGAGACGCCCCGCCCCCAGGGCGGTTCCTTGGCGGAGAAGCGAAGTGACGGCCGCCCTATATATATACATATTGTGCATGTGCGCTTGGCGTCTTCTCGTTTTGTTTTCAAAAAGGGGTTCTGGTCTTTCATCTTCTCCGACGCTCATTGCTTTCGTTTGTACCTCTTTCAATGGCGATGAGCCCAGACGATGTGGCCTCCGAGATCGTTGCTGAGGACTTGGGGAGGATTCACCAACGGTATGGCTTGCCCTTGGACATCGTCTTACGGGTGCCGGAACTCGAAGATAGGGTTACCCGGATTTAGAGTCCGGAGTCTTCATCTATGAAGACAGTTTGAAGGCGGGTCTTCGTTTTCCTCTCCATCCCCTGGTGAAGGAGATCATGACCCACTACAACATCAGCCCGTCGATGGTGGCTCCGAACAGTTGGCGGAATGTCATCGGGATTCATCTCGATGTGTCACCAGATTCGGATCGTTGCCACTCTCCCCTTTTTCGCACCTGCTACCACCTGATTCCCGGAGGAAATCGGAGTGGACCTCCATCGGGCCCCGGAAATCTTCAACGTCATCGCGGATAAGCCCTCTTCCATCAAGGGGTGGAAGAGCCGGTTTGTCATCGCGGAGGGGAACGGTCCGACTTCCCTCGGAGATGGGGGGTTGTCGTAAGGGATGCGGAGACGCATCCGGCCTTGTCGGCGCAGGAAGAGGAGGACTTGGACGTCCTTCGCAACGGGCAGGTGTTTTCGGCTAATGACCTGCTATCGGAGGGGGCCCTTTTCGCAGCCGGGCTCAGCCCCTCGGACCCGCAAGGTGAGTCTCTTTCGTGCCGTGTATCTTTTTCGATTAGTGTGCTTGATTCTGAGTATGTGTGCTTTGATGTGGCAGCCGCAAGGTCGGCATTGTCGAGCCTCTCCAAGAGGAAGAGAGGGAAGCGTCCCGGGGAAGGTAGCGGCGCGGACAGCGGCCGACCCGTAAAAAGGGCTCATGCTTCCGCGAGGAGTCCGCCGGATGCCGGGGCAGTTATGGCAGAAGCGCCGGGGGCGAAGGAGAGCCCGGGGAGGGAGGTTATGGCCTCCGACCCTCTCGTGTTGGAGATATCGGACAGTTCAGATGAGGCTCCGATGGCCCACCCGACCGCGTCCCCCCTGAAAGAGGAAACGACGGCGGATTTAGAAGAGGGGACTGCTGTTGAGGAGGTTTAGGGGGAACTTTCTCTCGGCCTCTCTGCAGGGGAACACGGTAGCAGTGAGGCAGGTCAGACTGAGGCTTCGGGGGAGCCTGCGGAGGAGACACAAGTGGTGGAACAGGCCGGATTTCGGAGGGCCTGGTGGCAGACACACAAATGGTGGTCATCGAGGAAGAGGCGTCGAAGGAGGGGAAGCAAGGCGGGAGCCCCGCATTGGGGGCTTCTTCGAGAAAGGTTTTGGGGAGGCTGGCTCTTGGGCTAGCCGAATTATGAGGAAACCCAAGCCATAGCCTTGACGAAGGAGGCTGGGAAATTGAAGGCCTCTCAGGCGGAGGCCACCAGGCTGGTCCTTCAGGGGGGGTTGGCTCATTCGGCAGCTCGGACGCTAGTATCGAGGAGGCATTCTCTGCCATGATAAGGTCGGCCCTGTATCCGGGCGCGGATCCCTCCACGGACAAGTTCGCCGACCTGGGGTTGGTCGATGCTGCATTCGGGCAGCAAGGCGTGGCAGAGAGTATCCATCTTCTTCCCGACATCGATAACACAACATTGATGAGGATGACCCGGGCCTATGCCTCGCGGGTGAGCTATTTTTCTTGTGCGATAGACATTTCTCGATTGATCCCAACGTGGCCTCTTATTCAATTTTCGCTTTTGCAGAGTGTTTTGCTTTCCCGGGCGATTTGCTGGCGCTTGAGTTTGGCGACGGGGGCCAGTGTCCAGGCTCGGAGGGAGAATGTCGAGCTCCAGTCGCGGCTGAAGGTGTCTGAGCAGTTTGAAGAGCTCATGGACACGATGGATAGGAACTTGAAGGGGGCAAGGGCGGCACACCAGGTCGCTCTGGCTGAGGTGTCCAAGCATAAGCGCAGGGTGGAGGAGTTAGAGGAACTCCTGGCGAAGAACGACAATGCTTGCTTGGAGTTGGCCAGAATTGAGTCAAAGCACTCCGCGGAGGTGGCGGCGATGCGGCGGGAACACGGCGAAAGTATGAGCCGGCTGGGGAGAGAGGCCGACGAGGAAAGAAGGCGTTTGGCGGGGATGCTCGGCGAAGTGGAGGGGCGACTGAAGCGCCGCGATAGCGAGATTACCCATTTGAAAGAGGGCGCTAAGTGGGACCAGGGAATGATAGCTCGGGTGAGCGGCGAATTATCCCAAGCCGGAGGGATATCGAGGCCAGATAGCTGAAGATCAGCGCTCTGCAGGAGAGGGTCGAGCTGGTACGGGCTGACAGGTCGAGAGCCAGGAGCGAGGCAGAAGAGATGGCCAAGAGGTTGGCCGAGCGAGAGGGGAGGTATGCTCTTATTTTCCCCTTTCTGTTTTTACCACTGGGTTCTCGCAGTGCCGATTTGATTTTGAATTTTTCGGATGGCGAAGATGGAGTCGGAGGTTCGGGCTCTTCAAGGTGAGCTCGTGTCCGCTCGCAGTAGGAGTTCGGAGCTCGAGGCATGGGTTAGCGAGTTCGAGGAGCAAAATATCATTTTGGGCCCAAGTCGCAGAGGCCGAGAAACGGGCCGCTGAGGCCAACACGCAGCTCGCCATACTTAAGGGGAGGCAAGACGCTATGAGCGTAGACGCGTTCCATCACGGGATGGAAGAGTGCAAGCAGAGGATACTCAGTGGGCACCCGGAATGGGACCTTTCTTTTCTGAGCGTCGAAGATTCCGAAGACGGCGAGTCCGAAGAAGAAGACGAAGATGAATGTGTCGATGTTTCTGACGCCGAGCCTGGCGGCGCCCCTGGTCCCAGCGAAGCCGTAGCCTCCGAGGGACGGTCGCAAACTGTCACAGAGGGGGTGAAAATATCAGAGAAGGGCGAATCTAGCCGTGCACCTGCAGATGTGACTGAGGGTATTCCCAAAGCCGGTGGGGCTCCTGCTCTTAGGAGCCGCTCTTGTATCTTGCCCTTTTAGACATTTGTTTGACGTTTCATAGCAAAGGAATTTCCTGTTTTTATCTGAGTGTTTTTCCTGCGTGACTTCGCTGTTGCTTAGCCTTGCCTCAATGATGAGTGGCCCATGGCTCGCTGATACCCTTGGGCCACCTTTAATTCGAGACCAGGAAAGTATTGGCTCGGCCGATAGGCAAAATAGGTCGGTTTCGACCGACAGATAAAAATAGGTCGGTTTGGACCGACGAACAAAGTGGGTCGGCTAGGGCCGACAGGCGAAATAGGTCGGCTGGGGCCGACAGACAAAATGGGTCGGCTGGGGCCGACTGACAAAATGGGTCGGCTGGGGCCGACGAACAAAATGGGTCGGCTGGGGCCGACAGACAAAATGGGTCGGCTGGGGCCGACAGACAAAATGGGTCGGCTGGGGCCGACAGACAAAATGGGTCGGCTGGGGCCGACGAACAAATGGGTCGGCTAGGGCCGACAGACAAAATGGGTCGGCTG
The DNA here is from genome assembly GCA_900491605.1 of Calamus simplicifolius. Lineage (NCBI taxonomy): Eukaryota > Viridiplantae > Streptophyta > Magnoliopsida > Arecales > Arecaceae > Calamus > Calamus simplicifolius. Next base: position 75,689 of record UESW01000074.1, read on the forward strand.
GGGCCGACTTACAAAATGGGTCGGCTGGGGCCGACGAACAAAGTGGGTCGGTTAGGGCCGACAGACAAAATGGGTCGGCTGAGGCCGACGAATGGGTCGGCTAGGGCCGACAGACAAAATGGGTCGGCTGGGGCCGACAGAGAAAATGGGTCGGCTAGGGCCGACGGATAAAATAGGTTGGCGCGCTTCCTGCCATCCTGCTAGCGCCCTGCTGTCCCGCAGGCAATTCGGTTTTTACTTTACTAGAAACGGTGATACGGCACAGTGGGGGCATAAAGCTGCATCAGAGCTTTCCGGAAGGTGCTCTTTTCCCATGCAGGTCGCTTTGTCGTGATGCGTACGCAACCGCCTATCACTGGAGGGTACTATTCTTGAAGGACGATTTTCTGAGCCCGCCGTTTTCGAAGCGTCAGCGGACGATTTCCTGCATTTAATGACCGTGATTCGGGATCAGGAGGGATCTTCGTACACGTCCTGGTTCGGGCGGTGGGTTTGGCGCGCAGTGGGGCGCCAATCTTGAGAGACCACGTGGAGGTACTGCTTGAAAGTTTAAATCTCGGGACGCGCAGTCTGGGTAGCTTTTCCCGGTCCATTCCGCCTATAAAAAGGAAAAAAAAGGGGGTCTCATCTGGTTATCCCCAAAGTTCTTTCTCGTTAGAGCTCCCATCATGCTCATTTCTCTGTTGTTGCAAGTGAGAGGATCAGGCCTATGGCTCCTTGCCGCCGGATAGCTGGGGCGACCGGGGAGCAGCTGGAGGATGGCTCGTCCTTAGGGGATGAGTCCCGGAGATCACATGGAGAGCGCACATGGGGGGCGCAGAGATCACACGGGGAGCGCACATATAACTCTTCCCGTGTGACCTTTGCGGCCGGTTACGGGGGCTTACGGTAGGAAGCGCATCGACACCCCCGTAGCACGCACAGACTCTCCCTTTTTCGCTGGCTTGGGTTCCCGTCCCTTCTCTGAGGGGAATCCTTGCACGGGAGGGAAAATATGGGAGCAACCGGGGTCGGATGGTCCCCGGTTCCCTTGGCTGGGCGACGACCCGTGATCCAGCACCCCCTCCTAGGGGAGGCCGGATCGTCCGGATCCTCAGAATCAGCATCCGCGGGCCATGCCTCCTTTTGGATCTTTTAATTCATCCACCCCGGCGGACTGATTTCGTGGTTTGCTGATTTGTCGATCCGCCGTCGGAACATCGCAGTCGCCTAGGTCTGCTTTGGAGCAGTTGCTTGGGTTTTGAATTTGTCTTTATTTTATGCATTTCAATGTTCTTGTAACGCCCGTGAGGCATTTGTAACTGATCTTGATCGGCAATAAAGAGAGTTATGTTCTGTTTTTGATCTCTATCTTTTTTTGTGCCGAACTTGTAGTCGTTGTTGTTTGTGGGGTACAAAAGTGTTCGTTCGTCCTTAGACGAGGATCTCACGTCACCCGAACTAATCGAGGTTCGTATTCGGCGATTCGTAGATCATTCGGGGAAACACGCCCCTTGCTCTGGTTGAAAACTTGGTGTTTTTGCGCTTCGCTTTTCCTAGAGCCTGATTTCATAGGTCGGTCTTGGCCGAAGCTCAGGGAATCCGCACCCCTTCTCGTCATGGTTCAAGGACCAGTCACTCGGGATGGTCGAGTTTCGGGGAACATTTTGCTTGGCCCTGCCAAGGTTCGAAGAATTTTTAGCTCGGCCCTGCCGAGGTTCGGAGACATTTTACTTGGCCCTGCCAAGGTTCGGAGAATTGGTAGCTCGGCCCTGCCGAGGTTCGAGAATTTTGTAGCTCGGCCCTGCCGAGGTTCGGAGAATTTTTACTTGGCCCTGCCAAGGTTCTTTTACTTGGCCCTGCCAAGGTTCGAGAATTGGTAGCTCGGCCCTGCCGAGGTTCGGAGAATTTTGTAGCTCGGAGGGAGCGATTCAGCCGCCGTTGCAGGCCACAGCGTTAGGTCCACGTGGCGCTTGATAAAGGGGGCGCCCGAGCGGAACGGGCGGCGTGTTGTCACGTTTTTATTGGCGATGCTGCTCTTTCGAGGGGGTAAGTTATCGGCCGAGCGGCGGACTTCCACGTTTTCCGAGAAAAGGGGGTGGTATTAAGCGGCTCGGGGAAGCGCCGAATGTATTTAATGCGAGGGGTGACAGATTGGAAAGTGTTCGCCTGGGGAACCTCCGAACAATCTGCTCGCTTATCGATCTTACTCGGGATAGGGCGCGACTCTTCGGATTCCTCACGCATTAGAATGGTGACACGTGGCAAATCTAATGGGTCGGCGTTTGCGGCGCGGCCGATCGGGATACCTGCCTGGCGGGTATAAATATGACCGAGGGGGATTGGTTTCGGCCATCCCTCGGTCTGAGCTCCGAAAAGGAATGGCCTCTCCAGCGCGATCGTCAAGTGACTCGCATTCCTCACTTAGCAGCCTGCCGCACTCGGAGGGGAGGCGCACCTCCGTAACTGTCGACGGGCTGAGCCTCGCGTCGGGCTTCGCGAGCAATGAGCAGCTTGCGAGGACTGCCGAAGAATTCTTGGACGTTTCTGTCAGGGAGGCGGAGGCCTCACGCCGGGTGATAGACCGGCAGGAGGAGGAGATCGTCCCTCGTCAGCAGGTGGCTGACCTGACGGGACACCTGGAGGAGTTACTGGCCTCTGGGGGTGACTGACCCAGGGCCTCTGCCCGTTCTTGTTTTTGCTTTTTGCAGTCTCTTTGTAGCTCTCTTTATGAATGAAAGTTGGGTCCCACTTTTTTGAAGTCCCTCTTCCTCGAGAGTTTATGGCCTTCACTCGTGTAATGAATCAGGGGGTTGGCGCGCCCCCGTCGTTTTTTGCGTGCTGATGTAGGCTCTTTGAACGACGGGCTATAGGGGCGTTTCCCGAAAGATTTCCAGTGGCAGAGAGGGAAATTGCCTAACCCTGCCTGGGGCCTTTGGCCGACTACGTGGGGCTCGATGGCCTCGAGAGTGGGTTTGCCAATGGCGGCTTTTCTCGCGCGTCGATGGTTTTTTACTCAACGCGCTCGTTTTTAAACCGGCGAAGTCCTTCGGGGACTATTTGGGGCCGTTCGGCTTTGGTCGAGGCTCGTAGGTTTAGACTTTTTTGCTGGGGTTTTTAGCCCGAATGATTTTTACCTGGCCTTGCCATGGCTCGGGGAATTCATCGCTCGGCCCTGCCGAGGTTCGGAGAAACATTTTACTTGGCCCTGCCAAGGTTCGGAGATTTGTTGCTCGGCCCTGCCGAGGTTCGGAGAAATATTTTACTTGGCCCTGCCAAGGTTCGGAGATTTGTTGCTCGGCCCTGCCGAGGTTCGGAGAAATATTTTACTTGGCCCTGCCAAGGTTCGGAGATTTGTTGCTCGGCCCTGCCGAGGTTCGGAGAAATATTTTACTTGGCCCTGCCAAGGTTCGGAGATTTGTTGCTCGGCCCTGCCGAGGTTCGGAGAAATTTTTACTTGGCCCTGCCAAGGTTCGGAGATTTGTTGCTCGGCCCTGCCGAGGTTCGGAGAAATATTTTACTTGGCCCTGCCAAGGTTCGGAGATTTGTTGCTCGGCCCTGCCGAGGTTCGGAGAAATATTTTACTTGGCCCTGCCAAGGTTCGGAGATTTGTTGCTCGGCCCTGCCGAGGTTCGGAGAAATATTTTACTTGGCCCTGCCAAGGTTCGGAGATTTGTTGCTCGGCCCTGCCGAGGTTCGGAGAAATATTTTACTTGGCCCTGCCAAGGTTCGGAGATTCCTGTTCAAACAGATAGCTCGGTTGTGCCGAGGATTGGTAAGCAGCATCTATTTCTTTTTACGATTTATGGCAATATGTGCATAATGATCACGAACAAGTTCATAGACTGGCGGGGAAAGGACATACCCTATTGATAGTATTTGCGGAGGTTGTCCGAGTTCCACGTTCGGGGGACGGATTTCCCATCGAGATCCTGCAGCTTGTAGGTTCCTGGCCCAATGATCTCCGTGATTTGGTACGGGCCTTCCCAGTTCGGCGCCAGCTTTCCTTGCTCCAGCGGTTTGGATACAGAAGCTTTCCGGAGGACAAGGTCGCCAGGTAGGAAGGTTTCCCCTTGACTCTGGAGGCATGGTACCGAGCCACCCTCTGTTGATAGGCGGCCGTCCTGATTCGGGCCTTCTCTCTGACTTCCTCTACCAAGTCGAGGTTGGTGCGGAGTTGCTCGTTGCTGGCTTCCTCCGAGTAACTCTCCACCCGCAAAGATGGGAGGCCTATTTCCACAGGGATGACGGCCTCCGTACCAAAAGCCATTCGGAATGGAGTCTCGCCCGTCGGGATTCTCGGGGTGGTGCGATAGGCCCACAAGACATGGTGCAGCTCATCTGCCCACCTGCCTTGGGCTCTAGAGAGGCGAGCTTTGATTCCTTGGAGGAGAGTCCTGTTGGTTACCTCGGCCGCTCCGTTGGCTTGTGGGTGCCCGACCGAAGTAAGGTGGTGACGGATTCCATGCTCCTCGCAGAATTGGCGGAATTTGGAATTGTCGAACTGCTTGCCGTTATCGGTGATTATGGTGTGGGGGAGGCCGAACCGGCAGATGATGGACCTCCACACAAAGTCTCTGGCCCGGCTTCGGTGATTTGGCAACTGCTTCCGCTTCAACCCATTTGGTGAAGTAGTCAATGGCGACAAATAAGAATTTTCGCTGTCCCGTCGCCAAGCGGGAATGGGCCGAGGATGTCCATCCCCCACTTGGCAAAGGGCCAAGCGGAGGATATGAAACTAGCTCGGCGGAAGGGAGCCTCTGGATGCTTGAATGTCTCTGGCAGGCGTCACAGGCTCGGACTAGATCGTCCGCATCTTTCTGCATGGTCGGCCAATAATAGCCTTGCCGTAGCACTTGTGACATAGGGACCGGCCTCCCAGATGGTTGCCGCAAATCCCTTCATGTACCTCCGTAGAGCATAGTCCGCCTCGGATGGGCGGAGGCATCTGAGCAGCGGCATGGAGAAAGACCGCTTGTAAAGCTGGCTGTCAATCAATACATAGTGGGTCGCCTGCAGCTTCAATTTCCTGGCCTCTCTTCGGTCGGACGGGAGCGACCCTTCTTTGAGATAGCTGAGGATAGGGTCGAACCAGGATGGTTCGGCTTCGATTTGCATCACCCGGTCGGCTTCCATGATACTCGGCTTCTCCAGAGTCTCCAGATGGAATTTTTGTTCAGCATCCATCGTCTCCGTGGTTGCCAATCGGGAGAGTAGGTCGGCACGGGCGTTTTCCGATCTAGGAATTTGAATAATTTCAAACTCTAAAAATGAGGAAGTAGGCCGCGCACCTCTTGGAGATATCGAATCATATTGGGTTCCGGGCTTCAAACTCTCCCCGCACATGGCCGGCCACCAGCTGAGAGTCGGTGAAGGCGCTAAGCTTTTCCACCTTCAGGTTGCGGGCGATCCGGAGACCAGCTAACAGGGCCTCGTACTCGGCTTCGTTGTTGGAAGCCGGGAAGGAGAATCGGACGCCATATTCGAAGATCATCCCCTCTGGGCTGGTGAGAACTAGACCCGCACCGGAGTGATGGGCGTTGGACGACCCATCGACGTGAAGGAGCCACCGAGCTTCAGGTTTGGTCTTCGGGAGTTTGGGGTAGAGCCGTCTTCCGGGATGGTGCACTCGAGGAGGAAGTCGGCCAGCACTTGAGCTTTGATGGCCGGGCGAGGTTGAAATGTATGTCATGCTCGCTTAGTTCGACGGCCCATTTGGTCATCCTCCCCGATGTTTCTGGACGGTGGACCACCGCCTTGATGGGTTGATCGGTCAGGACCGTCACTGAATGTGCTTGAAATATGGCGCAGCTTCCGGACCGAGGTGATCAAGGCCAGCACTATTTTCTCGATCCTGGTGTACCTCGTCTCCGCATCGCGGAGCAGCCTACTCACATAGTAGATCGGCTTCTGGATCTTGCCTTCTTCTTTGACTAGCACCGAGCAAACTGCGCCCTCCGAAACGGCCAGGTACAGAAATAGAGTCTCCCTGGGGGGACTACTGAGAAGTGGAGGCGAGCCGAGGTACTTCTTGAGATCTTGAAATGATTTCTGGCACTCAGGAGTCCATGGAAATTTTTGGCCGATCGGAGAGTTTTGAAGAAGGGGAGGCATCTCTCGGCTGACCGAGCCACGAAGCGGTTAAGGGCCGCTATCCTCCCGGTTAGGCGCTGGACCTCTTTAATGACGCTGGGGGCGCCATTTGTTGGAGAGCTTGAATCTTCTGAGGGTTAGCCTCGATACCTCGCTGGGAGACCATGAAGCCGAGGAACTTCCCGAATTGACGCCGAAGGCGCACTTGGTTGGGTTGAGCTTCATCCATACTTGCGCAGCGTGGCAAAGCTCTCCGCGAGGTCCTCAACATGCCGCAGCGCTTCCTTGCTTTTGACCAGCATATCATCCACATACACCTCCATGTTCCGGCCGATTTGCTCCTTGAACACCTTGTTGACCAGCCGCTGGTAGGTCGCTCCTGCATTTTAAGACCGAAAGGCATAACTCGGTAACAGTAGGTACCTCGGTCGGTTATGAAGGCGGTCTTTTCTTCATCTTCGGGGGCCATCCGGATCTGATTGTAGCCCGAATAGGCATCCATGAATGACAGCATTTGGTGGCCCGAGGTGGCATCCACAAGCTGGTCGATCCGAGGGAGGGGAAGCTGTCCTTCGGGCATGCCTTGTTGAGGTCGGTGAAGTCGATGCAGATCCTCCATTTGCCATTCGACTTCTTCACCATGACGACATTTGACAGCCAACTGGGTAATTCACCTCTCGGACAAAGTTGGCTTTGATGAGTTTGTCGACCTCCTCTTCAATGGCTTTTTGCCGCTCTGGGGCGAAGCTTCTCTTCTTCTGCTTAACAGGCCTGTGCATCTCGTCCACATTGAGACGATGGACGAGGACTCGGGGCTAATTCCTGGCATGTCGGAGGCGGTCCAGGCGAAGATGTCCGCGTTGCTTTGGAGGAATGATCAGCTCGCGACGAGGCTCTCCTTCAGCAGCGACCCGATCCTTATGGTTCGGTCGGGCCGAGCTTCGTCCAGCGGTACTTCTTCCAGTTCTTCCGCCGGTTCTCCCCGTTGTTCGGCGAAGTCCTCGCGAGCGTCTAGCCCGTCAACCTCGGGCATTCTGGACTGAAGGCTCGTGACAAACATTGCCGAGCCATGGCTTGACTTCCCCGAACCACTCCAACTCCTTGCTCGGTGGGGAACTTCATAGACAGATGCGGGATGGAGACAACCGCCTTGAGAGACATCAAGCCGGGCCTGCCGAATATGGCGTTATATGGGGACCTGAGGTCGGTCACTAGGAAGTCGGTCTGTACAACGGTTACAAGGGGCCAGGTTCCTGCGCGGACCGTCAGGGTGACGATTCCTTCTGGGACGATGACGTCGCCGGTGAATCCCATCAGGGTGGAATCCACGGCTCGAAGGTTTTCCATGAGCAATTTCATCCTGGCAAACACACCGAGGTACAAAACGTTTACCGAGCTTCCACTATCAACCAGGATTCGGCTTACATCATAATTGTTCAAGTTAAGGGATACAACAAGTGCGTCATCATGGGGAAGCTGTATCCCAAGAAGATCATCATCAGAAAAGGAAAGCTCGCCCGTGCGCGCCTTCTTTGGCACCGGTGCATCACCATTGCCCCTGGAGCTCGATCCGCCGGCCTCTTCAATCATGTTGATACGGCCAACCACGGCGGATTTGGTGGAGGAGGGAGTTGTGGGAGCTCGGGCTGGCGATCACCTCCTTGTTGCTGCGGCTCGGGTGCCCTTCTGAACTGGTCCAACCGTCCCCGCCGAATCAGTCTCTCGATCTCGTTCTTCAGCTGCCAGCATTCTTCAGTGTCATGACCATGCTCCCTATGGTAGCGGCAGTACTTGGCGGGATCTCTCGGGTTGGGTTCCCTCGGAGAGGTACTGGTCGGGGAAGCTGGCGCTCTATCTCCATGAGGATTTGCGCCCGGGGCACAGTCAGCGGAGTGTAGCGATCGAATCGCCTGGGGGACTCCGGGAGCGATTCCTTGGCGGCAGCGGAGGGACTCTTTGGCGGCGAGGCGGACTTGGCCGACGGACAGGGCGGTGTCTGTCGGGAACTTTGGGCTCTTGCTTCTTCTTGCTTGCTCAGCGCGGGCCACTCTCCGCGACTCCTCGACCCGAGCGTATTTGTCCGCAAGGGCCATCATATCAGACAGACATGGGGGGTAGCTGACTTCCATTGCCAAATAGAAGTCGCTCTCCTTTGAAACTCCCCCCGCCAGGGCGGACATAGCCACCTCATGATTAAGGTGGTCCACCTCCAACATGGCCTTGTTGAAACGGCCAAGATAATTTCTCAAGGACTCCCCCTCTCTTTGCTTGACTTCGGAGAGGGAGTCGGATCTCCGTCGGTGGCGGCGGCTGCTGACGAACTGGCCAATAAAAAGGTGGCTCAGCTCGTCGAATGAATCAATGGAACCCGGTTTCAAGGCGTTGAACCAGGTTCGGGCGGATCCTCTGAGGGTGGATGGGAAGGCTCGGCAGAGGATCGCATCAGATGCTCCGTGGAACATCATTATTGACCGGAAGCTGCTGAGATGGTCGTCCGGATCAGTGGAGCCGTGATAGGGCTCGACGGTTGGCAGCTTGACGTGGGAGGGAATCACTTCCTCCATGATCCCTTAGAGAAAGGGATGCCCTGCTCTGCTTTGGGCTGGGGCAGATGGATCTGCTTGGCGGCGTCCAGCTCCTGACGCATTTCTTGGATCTGACGGCGGATCTCCTCCTCACCGGCGAGAGGAGCTGGGCGGAGAACCGCAAGGATGGCGTCGAATCATGGTGAGACGTTGCCGGAGAGAGGGAGCGGGCTCGCCGAGATCTGGGAGGATCTCTATCGTAACCGGTTCGAGGGACCGGTTTGTCCCCCCTGGGGCGATGTGGGGGATCCGCTGATTCATGCGGATCAGAGGAGGAGGTTGCCGGCGAAGAAGAAGTCGCCGTTCTTTCTGGGGATGCGAAGCAGGAGGAGGTGCAAGACGCTCCTGGACCAGGTGGGTGAGAGCCTGGACTTGCTGGACCAGCGTAGCAAACTGGTCCTGGGTCACCGGAATGGCAGGCGGCGACGGAGTCTCGACAGGTGGGGGTTGCGGCGCTGTGGCGCCAGTCGGATCAGGCCTCTGGGAGGCGACCTGATCTTGGGCATCAGAGGTTGCTCTCTTCCGGTTGGCCATCAGAGAGGTTCTTCTCCGGATCAAGATCCTTGTCTCCTTTTTCAAGTTTTAATGGGACTTGAGGCCCTTCCTCTAGCGCCAATCTGTTGCCGCCGGGATCCGTCCTCCGACTCGGGCGCGGTCGATCTCCAGGAAGAGGGGGGCGGACCTGCAAAAGAAGCCCACACGCGGAGGGACGCTGGGGGTGGTCCTCCGCGGAAGACCCTCCGACGCTCAAGTCAGTGGGAAGGAATCGGCGATCAACCAGACAATGAGGAGGTGGATCTCTCCGGGAGACCTCTCCAGGGGGCGGCCAATCGGAGGCTCCCAGAGCCGACGAGCTGCCGGGAGAGAGAGAGTGAGAGTGGAAGTGTGCGTCAGAGTTGCGTACCTGAGGGAATCTGCCAATGATATTTATAGACTGTCACCTGGGGACTTGAGCGTCTTCTGGAAGGTACTGAGGTTGTTACGATACGGGGTAGACAGAATCAGGCCGTTGTGGGGCCGTTAGAATCCACGCCTTGTCTGTTAAGGGATCGACGGCTGGGAGAGCTCCTTGATGTCTTGGGATCTGGGTGAGTAGACCTGGGGCGGTTACATAGGTCTTTAGGCCACGTCTATGATTCCTTGCTAGGATGCTGCTCGGGTAGTTGAGCTCTCCCGCGTCAGGTTCCGCGGAGGTAGACGTCAGGGTGGATCGCTCGAAGGGGCCGAGCTACGGAAGCCCGGAGGAGGCCGAGCTACGGAGCCCGGACCGAGCTACGGAAGCCCGGAGGAGGCCGAGCTACGGAAGCCCGGAGGAGCCGAGCTACGGAAGCCCGGAGGAGCTACGGAGCCCGGAGGAGGCCGAGCTACGGAAGCCCGGAGGAGCCGAGCTACGGAGCCCGGAGCCGAGCTACGGAAGCCCGGAAGGGCCGAGCTACGGAAGCCCGGAAGGGCCGAGCTACGGAAGCCCGGAGGAGGCCGAGCTACGGAGCCCGGAGGAGGCCGAGCTAGGAAGCCCGGAGGAGCCGGGAGCCCGGAGGAGGCCGAGCTACGGAAGCCCGGAGGAGGAGCTACGGAGCCCGGAGAGGCCGAGCTACGGAAGCCCGGAGGAGGCCAAGCGGAGCCCGGAGGAGGCAAAGGGAGGAGGTCAGCCTTAGCCGCCTTGCACGGATATTAATGCAATGATGATTTTACCCCCAACAACCATAATTAGCGAGGAATTAAATACAAATGGTATGAAATGCAGATAAGCATCAGTCCAATAAACTTAAAAAAGTCAGACAACAAACTGAGAAAAAAAAGGAAAGAAAATTGAGGTCCGCTTCCACTCGCGAATCAAACTGAGATAAAAAAGGAAGAAAATTGAGGTCGGCTTCCACTCGCGAATCGAAGAAAGCCGATCATATCTTCTCTCTTCCTTTCATTGGGAAGTGAAGGATCTACACAAGCAATGGATTCGGGCCGAAAAGATGGAAGCATGCGAAGGTACGGAGCGAGGTGGAGCGGGACGAAAGAAGAATCAGCCGACATGAAATGAGATGCTGGACTCCAAGCGGAAATTAGGGTTTTGATATTTTGCAATGTAAATATGCATCGCAATGGCATCGCGATCCCTTGCTAGCGATGCCAACGAAAGGATCGCTATTTGCGAAGCAAAAAGGTGCAGCTAACCTACAGAGAGACTTACTTTTACGTCGCTGTATCGCGATGTAATAGTTATTTAGTGACGCATTATTTTTTGCATGTCATGTGGCTATTCCATCACTGAATTTGTTGACAATTTTTGCACTAAATTTAGCGCCAGGGCAATGCTAAATGCTTTTTCCTCGCACATTTATTGCTCGGCATCTCAATTTGTTCACTACTTAACGATATATTTTTTTGCATCGTTATTTCATAATTTTTTTTGTAGTGAAGCCCAAAACATCTTTAAAATCCTCCTTGATGCCTTATGAAATGTGGACCTTAGCCTTTTCATCTTCTTCTGGGCTTTGGAAGTATCACATCAGATCCAATAGCTAGGTTTTTTAGCCCATGGATGCTCCAAACCAATCACTACAATATTAAAGTAATTGCGCATACACTGATAAAAGATAACTGCTCCCCAAGCCATCTATTGATTATCAGCGTTTGATGGTATTATAAATGTTGAGTGCGAGTAATTTAATGCTCAATATGAAGAATTCCACGACCAACGGCCCAACACATGAAAAAAGAAGTGCGTACGCTATTTTAAGCATTGAAAAAGCTTTTCTACATCGCGCACGCAGAGTACGGTGCACACAATCTGCACAAAAACGTTTCTTAAGCATTTGACTAGAGTAATTTTACTTGATGGACCAACTTCATGACATGTTTGCAGGAGTTCCAACATAGAAAAAGTCTTTAAGCACTGCCTCCAATGGGCATATGCACGCATCATGGTGCATAACTTTATGCATCGAAAATAATGCATAAAAACTTTTCCTCCAATGTAAGGCAGGCGGTGGCCATGACAGACTCCAGAAGTTGGTATATTTGGATGATTTTTCCCCACCAACTGATGCTTATATGTTACTACTGTCATATTCTTAATAATAGTGTTTCAAAGTTCTACTTTGAAGGTCTCAAAGCGTAAAATAATGGCACACAAAGAAGAATTCAATTTTCGAACTGCATGATCTTTTCTAATTGTCTATTGTAATCTTTATTCAAAAATGATTAACTATCAGAACCATATCCAGTGTTGCTCTCATCACAGCTAAGGTCCTATCTCATCCTCCAAATAGTTAAAAAATAAAAGTCGCTGGATTTAAAAGGCGAGGGGTACATTTTGGAGCAAAATGTTAGGTGGCGTTTGGTATGAGAATAAGAAAATTTTGTATAAAAAAAAATGTTAGGTGACATAATTATGCCAAGTATTTATATCATACTGTATTTGGTTTGTCAAATTTCTAAATAAACGGTAAAATTTATAACTACTTGGTTGTTATATGATACATCAAGTTTTGTTATGACAATTTTATTATTTTAAGAGAAAAAATAAATGGTGAATCCTGACAAGATACAAATTCAACCGGTTACCGGTTGTTGCACGGCATTCTTTTGGGAACTAAGATGAGCTCTTGCTGGGATTAAGGAAGCAAGAACGACCACTAGGCACGCGAAGAGAGAACAAAAGGAGGCCATGGAAATAACTTGCCAATGTTTTTTTTTTCTTCTTCTTTTCTTTTTGTTTTTTGAGGGTTTATGTCTAAGCTGGACGCTAGAATGGCTTGCCGGAGGTGTACGTTTTTGCAGTATTCTATGTTGCTTTGATCAGGATGTATAGCTTTAATCAACTTGAAGTATTCTATATATGTTGCTTGGGGACAACAATGCTATGGTATATGCTAAGTTAGAAACTGGTTTTTTCTTTTTCTTTTTTCTTTTGGAGGAAAGAGTTAAACTCTTTCCATGGTTTCAAGTTATTAGGCGAGGAGAATCTGTGCATATAGATATAAAACCTGAGCCTATCCGAACCAATGTTGTCAGCAACTCAGCATGGTTAAATAAAGCCATAACTAAAATGAAAGTGGTCTACCCTAGCTACGCACCAATGACTGGAACTCGAAAGACTTTTGATGCGATACACAACGTGATCCCGGCTCTCTTGTTGCATTGGAAGAAGGCAACCCTTGGTTTTTTTTTTTTTTTCATACACACATATAACAGTTTTATTTCATAGTGAAACGTGTTGATCTTCCCTAACAAAATTTAAATTTGTTCACAACAATTATAGAATGAAACCTCAAAACTAGTGCTAAATTTCACGTTCTTTTCATGAGCACACATTTAGCTAGTGTTGGACCAACTAAGATCATGTTGTTGGAAGCATGGTTTTGAAAAAAGTATTGGATCGGCCGATCAAATCGGTTCAACCAAAAATTAATCATCAAATCAATCTGATTTTATTATTAAAGTTAATTTTTATATGATCTGATTAAAACCAAAAGAATCTATTGAACCAGTTAGGTTCCGAAGAATTGGTTCAACCTCGGTTTTTAAACTTTTAGTTTTGATAAATAAAAATAGGGTTGAGTTTTTTGTTAAATTTTTCATTTATATTGATATTTATAGTTTATTATTTTTATATTATTAAATTAAAATTAATTATGGCATATTTGGTTCGATCAAATTAGTTTATTCGATCAAACCAATTGACCCATGATCCAAATGTTAAGCCGATTTGTTGCTCGGTTCAATTTTCAAAACATTGATTCAAAGCATGCCAAAACTTAAGATGTGGTTCCTCACTTAACAAACATCGAGATGCTCCCGAGGGTAGGAGGCTTCTTCAATTAAATAAGTGGCATGTGAACTATCATTTCACTTAAAATATGGTATGGTGTGTGGACTCTATTAAAAAAAAAATGAATTGTTATTCTTTTTAAGACAAATGATGTTACGCATGTATCACTTGTTAAATAAAGGAACACATGGCAAATTTCGCCCATAAACATGTTTTTATAAGGACTTCGGCCTCCCTTGATAACTAATTTATTTAGATTAGCACACCTCAGTGTCAAAGCATTAAATGAAAATTATCTTATAATATTGTCAAATTTTAAACAAGTGTAGGTAAACTATGGAAAAGGCTTGACTATTTCATATTTCGAGTGACGTGAGAAGCTTAATTTACACTTTCGTTACCTAACGCGCGCAACAACCACTTGGTCTTCTTAGCTGGTTGGTTGTAGTTTTTCTATTCATCTATATGTTTTGACGTTGATAGTGATTTAAATAACAACCCTTTGGAAATGGACGTGGAATTGCTCCAACAGAGGAATGAGTTCAAAGATGTTAACAGGCCGGGCACGGGTCCAGCATATCAACCAAGGTTTGAGCTCTTCCGTGGACCTGCGTCGAGAATACCAGTAGAAAACTTCTACGATTACGCTCAGGGAAAACGCCAGGCTGAAGCTAATTCATGCCTCCTTCTATGTAATATTTTCTATGTTTTTAGTAATGGCGACAATTAAGTAAGCTTAATTAGCAAGTGATGCCCTACTTTATAAAACAGGGTATCTTCCTCCAGATTAAATCAACTGACCTAAACCATTTTTCATTTCCATCAAACCTATTTTCTTTCTTCTTCTATCAAAACAAATTTCTTAAACTCTAAAATCTTTCCATTAATAACTAACAAATTCCTCTTTAACAACCTATAACAAATTTCCTAATAAATTAACAAACTCCAACAATCTTGAAACTCTCTTGTTCTCTACCTATAAATATTTGGGAGCATTTCATTTTGATTATTTAAACCACCTAAAACTCAAGCCTTCTTTCTCTTCCTCCTCTTCTCTTTCTTCTTCTTCTCCACCTTTTCTCTTCTATTCCTCTAGTTTTTGGAACCTTGCTGGATCTAGCTTAAGTCTTGCTAGATCTTACCAGAGATCAAATTGATGCCAGCGATAAGGCTGATTAATTAAGTCAAGCGATAAGGCTGATTAATTACCAGAGACTTTACAACATCCTTTGTCATCATTGTCGGCAATCATGCAACCATCAGTGGATTTCAAACTCTTATCCATGCGTTGGCTGGAGCTATTGTTGCAATTGGTTCTTGAATCTTACTAGAATCCTGGCAAGGAATTTTTATCTAACCATGCTGGTTCGATTTGAGGTGAGATTTGTTTTTTGGATCGATGAAGGTGTTAGGTAGACGGGAGGAAGAGGATGGGTTCCTTCTTTAATATAAGATAAATGGGTTGGGTTATTTAATGAGTCAACCAAAGATCAATGGGTTTGTGGAATTCATAGGGGTTTAAATGGCTAAATGATCAATGAGCTAAGCCTAATATAGTAGACCCAATTGGATTTAAAACCAATCTCCTTGATCCAAAAATTTGAAACTAATCTATTTATCCTGGTTTAATTGATCTAAATCAATTAATATAGAATAGGCTGAATAAAATGTGATGGATTTAAACCCATATGAATTAAACTAAAATTTATATTTTATTTTAACGGATTTTAGCCTATTTAGATAGGATCAAAAAGTATTGTAGGCTGAAACTTGTTAGGTTCAAGTAGATCAGGCTCATGACCATCAGACTCAATCCATTTTAAATGGTAAACTATATTATTTCTTGGGCTTAAATCCTTGGAATTAGAGCCTAAAATTTTTGGCCAAGAATTGAATTAGTTGCTGAAATTAATTTCATAATTAACTAGAATGTTAATTATACTGATTAAAAATGAATCTAGAGAGATTAGTGTTGGGATAGACTAATTAAGCTCTAGTAAAGGTTATTAGTATCCTAGCTAATTATTTAATAACTTCATTAATTATTAAGTGACCCAATTAAGCTAAGGTTAGTCTAATTGTTGGTTATAAATATTACCTAGTCGTTGGTGGTTAATTACATTTGACTAATAATTGGTGTATATTTTAAAGTAATTAAGCATAGGTTAGCCATTGGTGGAATAAGGTGTAATATGGTAATTAGCTAATTAGTGGTTCTTATAATAAAATTAATTAAATAAAATGCTAAATGATTTACTTAAGCTATAATTAATCTATTTAAGTTTAGGTAGGAAGGGTAAAATTGTAACTTCAAAAATATGTGTTAGAAGGAAAAATGATAAATTTCTTAAATTATAAATTTTAGTGAGTTATTTAATTATTTATGTTAATTATAAATAATCACTGATTTAACCTAATTGAGGAGACTTTTGGGATTAGCAATCCAAAATAGAAGTTGTTGGGGGGTAAAATCGTCATTGCATCAATATCCGTGCGAAGAGGCTAAGACCGACCCCCTCCCTTCGCCCGCCAAGACATCCCCGAGCTCCCATAGCTCGTCTCCCCCGAGCCTCCATAGTTCGGCTCCCCCGAGCTCCCATAGCTCGGTTCCCCCGAGCTTTCATGGCTCGTCTCCCCCGAGCCTCCATGGCTCGGCTTCCCCGAGCCTCCATGGCTCGTCTCCTCCGAGCCTCCATGGCTCGTCTCCCCCGAGCTTCCATGGCTCGGCCCTCCCAAGCTTCCTGTAGCTCGTTTTCCCCCGAGCCTCCATGGCTCGGCTTCATCGAGCGATCCACGATCCGATACTCACCTCCGCGGAACCTGACGCGGAAGAGCCCAGGCCTACCATAACAACATCCTAGGCACGGAATCATGTTGAGAAGTGGTCTAGAACCTACCACGGCCACCCGAGACCTACACACCTACCAGATCTCAAGCCATCAAGGAGCTCTCCTAGCCGTCGATCCCTAACAGACAAGATATAGATCCCAACAGCCCCACAACGACCTGATTCGATCCATCTCCGTATCCTAACAACCTCTGAACCTTTCAGAAGGCGCTCAAGATCCAGGTGATAGCCTATAAATATGACGCTCATAGATTTTCTCAGGTACGCGCGCTCACACCCTCACTCCCACTCTCCTGCTCTTCCCGACTGCTCGTTGGTGCTCTCACCCTCTAGAGTTTTCGATCGGTCACCCCTAGAGAGACTTTCCGGAGAGATCTACCTCTCCATTTTCTGATTGATCGCCGATTTTCTTCCACTGACTTGAGCGTCGGAGGGTCTTCCGCGGAGGGTCATCCCCAACGCCTCTCGCGCGAGGACTTGTGTGCAGGTCCGCCCCTGGAGATCAACTGTGCCCGAGTCGGAGGATGGATCCCAGCGGCAACAGAAGTTATTATATAGTTGAAGTATTATCGGATTTAAGGTATATTATTGTATATGTACACACCGTTACAAATATCGATAAATCCTTTGCTTTAAGATATATAGTATAATATATTGAGATATGTCGTTTTGGTTATGGTATGGTTATGGCTCGAATAGATATAAGATGTGATGATGTGGATATTTTGATTGATTACTAAGATGGGGTACCGGTAACATTGGAGAAGGGTAGTTTGGTTAAGAGAAGCCGATGTGGAACCAATAAATATTGATAATTTACTGTTAATATGGTACTAGTGTTAATAGAATTGAACTAGACTAGTAGCACTAAGAGAGGGCTAAAGTCCAAGTGAGGACCGAAGGGTGAGAACCGATGTAGAACCTATCATAGACTATTGATTGAGTTTAATACACTAGGCAGTAGTATAGGAACCATCATATGTATGTATTGCCAAATTAGATTGTTAGATATGGATTACTAATGCGAAGTTTGTCAATATGTATCGTCAGTATGTTGATGTGTATAAAAGTGACTTAGTTCGATGCCATAAATGGTTGAGATTGTGAATTTAGTGTTACTATTGATACATAGTACTAATTCTTACAAGATTGAAAGAGAGCTGAAGGCCAAGTAAAGGCTAAAGGTCGAGTGAGAGTTGATGGCCGAGTGCCAATGTAAAATCAGTCATGAATTGTTGACTAAGTTTAATACATTAAGCACTAGTATAGGAACCAACTTATTTGTTTATCACCAGGTTAAGTTGTTAGACACGAACTACTGACAAGAGGTTATCAGTATGTATGTTCAGTATACAAATGGTTGTGATGCGGATATAGATATGTTGGTGATTTTGGTATTTGATGTGGTTTATAATTGTATTTGTTTAGTTTTATAGTTTTACAGCTAGTTTCATGGATATTTATATTTTCTTCTATAAAAATTATTTTGTTATACAATTTTATTCTGTAATTTCTTGGCATATTCATGATAATATGCGTAAAATTTCTACTAAGGTTTTAGCTCATTATTTTTCTTGATTGCTATGTTTTAGAGGATAATAATGGCATTTATCTATTGGATCCAGTCTTGGGCATCGAGTACTAAGAGTGAGATTAATGTATAGTTTTTCTTATCATTTGATATTATATATAGATATTTGATATGTACTTGAAGATTGATATTTATATTTTCATGTACTATATGATAACTCTACCGTAACATTTTGAGATATACGAGTTTAGCTTTGCAAATTTTATGCTATTACTTATCTTAAGATTTAGTAGGTCTTGCATGCTCTCAGAATTCACTTTAAAAATGTGGATATGGGCTAATTGGAAATCGACTTGCTACCGATTCAAACTTTGTGTGGCACTATCATTGTATTTACAAAAGAAGAAGAAGAAGAAGAAAAATTATTCATAAACCATCATATCATTAACTATATAAAAGCTTATTACACTCAAGAAATCTTTATTTGCTATTAATAATATTAAGACAGCAAATTTAGGAAAGAACATAGTATAGCATATGAGAAACAATTATTATTATTACATGACAGTCCACTTCGCAAGCCCATTTAATTCACTTTCCTGCAATTCATGCGAATCTCGCCATGCTTGCCTGTCAGTGGTTTGATATTTCCCATGTTCACCATGGACACCCCAAAGTTAGCCCAGAAGGCATAGGGGTTAGCACTGTAGAAACTGACCAAGCCATCGCCTTCACCGTGGCCACCCTTGAATAGCTCCTGGTCCGAGTGGAAGAGCCCCTTCCCTTGCATCAACTCCGTGTAGTAACCTGCGTCAAAGCTCGTTGGTGTTGCATCCAATGGTGCAAGATTGTTATCCCCACCGGATTTTGGGCAAGATTGGCGAAGAGTGGTTGCAAAGCCGTGGTCGATATTGGTGTCGTTGTAGATCCTGTCCCTAAAATTTGTGCAACGAGCAAACCCAATCGTGTGGGCACCATATAAGGTCATTAGATCTTTGAGATTTAGCCCATGAGTTTGGAAGCTAGAGAGAAGGCTAGAGAAATTAGAGCTAGGGGGCGGGATGCTGTTGTTGGCGTCTTTTAGGCTTGCTGTTCTTGAGTCTCTTCTTCCCAGTAGTACCTTATAAGGAGGTCCTCCTAACTGCAATAAGATATTTTTTGTCAGGAAGAATAATTTCTCTTGTAAGAGAAACTCGATCGTATGAGTGAAACAAATGCTGCTAGATATAGGCAAGACGGATGCGTACAAAACCAGAGAGGTACATGAATTGGCATGTGATATACATATTGGAAGCTCAGATCTAGGCATGTTATGCATGTACAACTCACCGCGGCAACAGAGTCACGAGCTGCAACTGCCAAAATATCAGCACACGACACAACGCTGCCATTGCATGCTTCGTTGACGGCGCTCTTGATCTCGTCCACCACTTCGAATCCCCTCAGGGAGTTCAAGTTCGGTAACGCCGTCTTCTCCCGGTGAAACCGGGTGCATCATCCAACAGAACCGATCCATCGCAACCCTGCAAAACAAAATGCACCTCAAACCAATTCTCTTCGCTTTTCTTTAAAAAAGAAGCGAAAGAAAAGGAATATTTATTGATAAACTTTCAAACAAATGGGAGGAGCTATAGCTTTACGTTTACGAAGCAGTCGTGGAAGTGCAATCGGAGCAGAGACGCACCCATGCGTCGTTCCCTCGCCACAGCTCTCTCCACCACCGCCTTTATGGCTGGCAGTGCTCGCGGACATACGTGGTCGTAGAAGTCGGGGCATAGCTGTGCCCACGACGGGAGGGCAAGGAGCTATTAGGAGGAAAACACGAAGAACTTGCCACGGGCCATGAGGATTAGTTTTGATTTCTCTGTCTTTAGCTTGTGAGCCCTCATATATAGCCGCGAGGTTAAGAATATTTTATTCCTTATGGTGGTATACATGATCCAACGCAACGTTTTGACTTCGTCTGCGCAGGTCTGCTTCTTTACCTGCTCTCCTCCGGCTTGGTCGGCATGTTCCGGTGGACGGACGGGACAAAACGTGTGGGCCACGTGCTACCCAAATCATCTCGATAATGCATGCAACTGACCACATAATCTCTGTTGCTAGACCTTCACCCGATTGCATCAGAAACTGTATTAAGATCCGGCTACATGCAGTGAACAGTCCTTGAATTGCATTTTCTCAATTGTACTGCTAAAAAATAAGTTATGATCAAACAAAAATTCATTTCAGATCTTGAAGATCGAGTTAAAGCTATGTAGTACAAGATTACAGCGAACTAGAAATTTAGGTGCGTAGTACTTATGGACGAAAGTCTCTAGAAGAGTTTGCGTCATTACCAAGCTGCTGCTCACATGAGACATTTATTTGCTCAATCATAGCGAAACTAGAAAACTAAATGACCTGTTCCAAATTTTAATGAAATTGGTACGTACCATCGTGCGTCTTTTATAAAAAAATATTTGCTCTCTTTCTTTGGAAAGAATTTTCTTAGATTATGTTGCGACCTGCAAGCTACCTATTGCATTGAATAGACACTTCTAACTACTTTTTACTTTTATTTTTTATTTTTCCTTCATTTATTTTTTGCACCCTTCTTGGCCAAGAAAACGACTTGTTCTTAATGCTTTTAAATGCTGATTGGTTCAAGAGGAGCGACGCCGTCATGACATCTGGCCGGTTCAAACAACCATTCAGATGCAATAATTTAGTTAGAATAGACTCATAGAAATCAATATATTGACTTGGCTGGCTCCAACGCACGATATGTTTCCCTTTTCCCCATGAAGCTGGCTAGCATGGGACCTTGCGGTGATGCGGAATTATGAAAGGAAACGGTCATCCTATTTGGTGTTGGTATAACAGTGATGTCATAATCCCATTCAGAAAAAGGAATACTGGATCACCACCTTAATGATGATAAATTTTTAAAAATTAAAATAATTTATTTCTACATTTATCAAACACTTCTCATATAATATTATAACATACTATTTATAATATATAATATTATATAATAATATCATTACATATTATAATATTAATATTAATAACATATAATATTATAATTATATAATATTAACTATTATTATAGTATATAATGTATTATCATTAATATTATATTAATATTATTACATATATTAACTATATTATATATATTACTAATAATTATATTATTATTGGTAAACCGATATAATATTAATGTAGTAATTAATATTATATTGTTTTCTATATTTATAATTATCAATAATCATTGATAACTGAAATATCTTACATTAATGAGATAGCATTGGATTATTAATGATTTTATCATTGATAATTTTATTATTGATAATTAGCCAATGGCCTAGGCATTGTAATTAATTTGAGCATGTGATATGTTTTATTCGGTCCAGACATACTGTGATACCCCACATTTAATTCCACATGGATGGAAGAAGAATGTATTATGTACTTATAATTCAAGTCGACTTGCTATTCATTAACTTTTACTCGAGTTTTTGGGTCACATGGTTCTAATCCGCTACGAAGTTAATTGGGTTAGCTGATAACTTTGGATCGTTACAAATGGTATCAAAGCCGATCCAAGTGTATAGAAGTTAGTGGAGGGCATGAAGAAAAGGCGACCCATGGAGAATGATAGTGGAGTCCTGCCATAGCGTGGAGCCATCCTTGCGGCACCAATGATCCGACTTAGGATAGATTCTGGTTAGCTTGTGGTGTGCAATGAGAGCGTCGCATTATAAGATAGGAGAGATTATGATACCCTACATTTAGTTCCACATTGGATGAGAGAGGAATGTGTTATGTGCTTATAACTTAAGTCCATTTACTATTATTAACTTCTATTTAAATTTTTGGGCTACATGATTTTGATCCGTTAATTAATGAGGTTAATTGGGCTAGCTGATGGATTTAGGGTGTTACACATATAAAGCCTAACTTTTCTCTACGGTGGTGTCTCCCCTCCGAACTTGATGCAGCACGGGACCTCTGCAGCAATGGCTTTGCTGATCGGGCACTGATGTTGGTATGGAACTGAGTGCGTAAAGGTTGGAGCTAGTTAGGACCTTGTGTTTCATCCAATTAACCAATCACCAACTTTTACATCAAATCATCATGCTCTCTCACCATATAATTGTAGTCGAGCCTTCTATTCATTTTCTATCTCGTAATTTACAGTTCTCTGATACA
This sequence comes from Calamus simplicifolius, assembly GCA_900491605.1. Classification (NCBI taxonomy): domain Eukaryota; kingdom Viridiplantae; phylum Streptophyta; class Magnoliopsida; order Arecales; family Arecaceae; genus Calamus; species Calamus simplicifolius. The sequence continues at coordinate 97,687 of UESW01000074.1, forward strand.
GATGCATTCCTTCAGACTGCCGCCACCAAAAATAATGCGCTTGTGACGAGTATCATTTGTCAAAAAGAGAGGGTATTGCAACACCTCTCGTCTCCATCAAACCTCTTATGGTAAAAGGCAATTGAGGGGCTTTTCAAGGAAGGAAAGGCGATTGTGTGGCGATTTCTAAGGCGATTCCGTGGCGATTTCCGTGGTGTTTTCCATGTAGCTGCGGTTTTTCCGAGCATATCGCTGTGGTGAAACTGTCCCAATTGCTGTGGCATCTCTATCGTGCTGTGGTGAAGCTGCTACAGGTATTTTGACGTGCCCGATTCTTAAAGCATCTCTGTTTTGTTCAAAGATTGTCTTTAAGATTCATGCTCCGGCTCTTGTCTCCCCCGATCTCGGTGACTGTCATCGTCTCTGGCTGTGTCTTCCACGGATTCTTTCCCCTGGTGTCCCTTTGTCTCCCATGGCAGCCGATGGGGGATCATGTGGTCGGGTCTCTGGCCAGAAGGTGGGTGCGTCCGGCTTCATCTAGGTCTCTCCATCACCTTCCCCGGCTGAGGTGGCGATGCTGGAGACCTCTTTTTCAGATGTAGTAAGTATCCCGGCAGCGGAGTTGGAAGTGGAGATGGCTGGATGGCAGGGGCGTGCCATCCTTGCTCGCTCATTTCAAAAGTGGGTTACGGTGGCTGTGTATGTCAGGGAGTTCAGATGTGCCGAAATCCAAGGAGAAATCGTCCCTGTTAGCTTGGCATTTAGGTGCCACATCTTCCGATTTGAAGACCTGAATGCTTTTGATCTGGTCTTGAATCGGCCATGGGTCATCAATGGTCAGGTCATTGGATTGGAACTGTGGAGACCGGAGTTTATTCTGGCTAAGGATGCCATTCCTTCTGCTCTGCTTTGGGTGCAACTGCCAAACCTTCCAATGGAATTTTGGAAGGTGGATTTCCTCAGGGCGATTACGGAGCCTACGGGTAAATTTATCTGTGCGGATGCTCCTACTCTGGCCAGAAGCAGAGGTGGGTTTGCTAGAGTTTGTCTTAGGGTTGATCTCCATTGTCCTCTTCGGCCGGGGACCCGAATTCAGGGCATTAATCTCCCCTTCTGGCAGCAATTTGCCTTTGAAAATTTGGAAGGAATATGTTCAAGCTGTGGCTTGATTCACCTTGGCGGATCTTGCGCTGTTCCGGCTGGGTCTGGCATTATGGAAGGTGCGCCTTCTCCGGTCTTTGGCCTGTGGTTGGCTGCTGTTCGTCATCATCGGGTTGCTTCTGGGCTTCAGCGGGAGGAGAGGAGGATGCCTATTCCTCAGGTTCCGCCTGGTGTCTCTGGGTCTGGTTCTGCTCTGCAGCAAATGGCTTCTGACCGCCGATCGGGTGCTGGAGAGGTTGGGGGGTGGAGCTCTCCTCTGAAGGTGGCCCGCCGGAGGGTGCCTGCGTCGACGAGGGTGGTAGTAGTGCCAAACATTGGTTCGACTACTCCTATAGTTGATGTGGAGAAGGGGTACCCAGTTAATGTTCCAGTTAAGGAGGCCGTGCCGGGACTGTTGGTTGGTGCCGGTTTTCAATCTACTGATAAGCTTCTGAAGCTGACTGAGAAGGGGGGCTCTTCTGAATCTGGCTCCACTCACTCTCAACTGACTAAAAACCCTTTTGCATATGTTGGATCGGGCTCGGATGCAGGTGGTTATCAGGTTAGTAGGGATGCTTGTCCGGATCCTCTTAAAAGGGCGAGACCAGGTGATTGCCATGCTCCGAGATCAATCTCCAAAGTTGAGAAACGGAAGGGGAAAGGCAAAGCCCCTATGTCTAAATGTATTGGGGTTAGTTTCGTTTCTCCAGATAAGTTGACTCTGCCCTCATCTTGTCAGGAGGGAGTACGGGAGGTGGAGATGGTCTGCCCTGTTAGGGCTGTCGGTTTGCTTGTGCAGGGTTCAGATGAAGATAATACGACACTTAGTTCTGGATCCCTATCATCGGATCAGTCTCTTCGGTTTGCTGTTCCAGGTGGTGACTCGGTTGGGCTGAAGGCCGATTCATCTATGATTCTTGAGGGTGGCACCTTGACCAATGGGTGCCTTTCTGATATGGCTATGGTGGAGGACCAGGGAGGGGTCCCAGCTTCCTCCAGTTTATAAATGAAAATATTAATTTGGAATGTTTGAGGAGCTCGAAAGCCTTCCTTTGATCCTCGTTTGGTAGATTATTGCAGTTATATAATTTTGATATATGTGTTCTTTTGGAAACCAGGTTGTCGGGTGAGTCTCTAGCTCGATTTCGGAGACAAATTTCCTGGTCTTGGTCCTCGTATGCGGTGGAGGCTGTTGGTATGTCAGAGGGTATCTTGGCTATTTGGCATGAATATGCTGTTACGATTGATGCTTTTCACCAGTGTAACCAGCAGATTGGTCTTCTTGTCTCTGAAGGGTCGTCTAACCCCTGGCTTCTTTCGGCTATTTATGCCAGTACGGATTATCGGGAGAGACCGATACTCTGGCCTAAGTTGCTTTCCCTCCTTGCCCAAGGTCTCCCAGCCATTATTGCTAGAGATTTTAACTGTATCACTGAGGCCAATGAAAAATGTGGGGGCAGACGGGTTGTGGACTCAGCTGACATCAATGAATTTAGAACTTTTATTGGGTCTTCGGGGTTGCTGGATTTGGGGTATTCGGGGACCCAATTCACTTGGTGTAATAATCGGCAGGGCTTTGCTCGAGTTTGAGAGAGACTGGACAGAGCTATGGCTACGGCTCAGTGGATTCATATGTATCCTGCGGTTTCTATTGCACACCTTCCCAGAATTGCCTCCGATCATTGCCCCATTTTGATTTCTATGGAAGTTGATCAGAGTCAGCATAGACAGTTTAGATTCGAGCATTTTTGGATAGGCCATTCTGCTACTCGGTCTATCATTTCTCATATTTAGCATCTTCTGGCCAGGGGCAATGCTATTTATCATTTATCTAGGCGTCTTATGATGGCTAGGCGCCGTCTTTCCAGGTGGAATAGGTTGGAGGTGGGGAATCTGGTTAGACAAGTTGAATTAGTTGAAGCCGATATTACTGCCTTGCAGGTGAAGGAGGACCAGGATGGGTTTTTGCTGGATGTGGACCTCTATTATCTTCGGGACTTGCTTGCTCGTCACCACTCTCTTCTTCGTCAGCAGGAGATATATTGAAGACAAAGGTCAAGGGTTTAGTGGATATGTGAGGGGGACCGCAATACCGAATTTTTCCACCAGGATACCTTGAAGCGGAGAGCGCTAATAGGATCCGAAGGTTAGTCGATGCGGAGGGGCATGATCAAGAGGACATCCACTCTATTCGGGATATGATGCTCCATTTCTTTCAGTCTAGATGGGCTTATTCCACTAGTCATGGGGATCCGGTTGTCAGGGTTCCTGATTCCAAGAAGCTTTCCTCCTGGATAATGAGATGCTGGTCAGTCTGATCACTGCGGAGGAGATCCAGATGGCTCTGTGAACTAGGTCCGGATAAGGCCCCTGGGCCTGATGGCTTTCCGCCTCTTTTTTATCGCCACTATTGGGATATTGTGGGGCAGGAGGTGGTTCAGGCTATTCAGATTGTCTTCCAATCTAAGAATATTCATGTGGAATTGTTGGCCCAGATGGCAACCCAAGAGGGGGGGGGGTGAATTGGGTTCTTAAAAATTTAAGCCTTTTTAAAAACTATTTGCTTAAGATGTGAAGTGAAAATTAATAAAAGTGCAAAGCAATAATAAAGAGAGATAGAGATAGAGAAAATAGCACGGCAAACACAAAGATTTTATAGTGGTTCGGTGTATCCAACACCTACGTCCACTCCCAAGATTCACTTGGGTCCACACTATAATCTCCTTGATTACAGCCGAGTTGTTTTACAAGCTCACAACTCAAACTTGTTGTTTTCCGGGATCACAACGAACCCAGCTGGTTTTCCGGGCTCACCAGCACAAAACCCTAACACACAAACTATCCCTTGCAACGAGGTCCCTCCACTGATTCAATCCAAACAAAGAATAAAAATGTTTTAATAAAGCTCCTTGAGCACAAATAACAAAATAAAAAAGTTTAGAAAAGCCTGATTTTTTGGTTGGCTTGGGCTTTTCTTCTTCTTCTCTTTAACTCCTTTGAAGTGTGAATCGGCCTCAGCTCAGATTCTTCACGTTGAATTTGGAGTTGATTGAGCTTTTTCTCCTTTGAAAATCTTGATTTGATTTGAATGCTTTGGATTTTTGACTTTTGGATTGATGAACTTGAGCAGAGAATCCTTTGATTTCACTCCTTTTGAATCACTCTTTTGAGCTTTTTTCGCTCTATTTTTCCCTCTTTTCAAAAGATTTCTTTTCTTTCTTTTTGATTTTCTCTCTTTTGATTTGAAAACGGCTTCTCTATTTATAGATCTGCAAAAATATAGCCGTTAGAAACAAAGAAATATAGCCGTTATTGAAAAATCTTACCGTTGGCGCTGAGTTGGCATTCAGAAAAATCACGCCCAGATTGTTGGAGTCGACTCCAGCTTTGGCGAGTCGGCTCGAAGACGATACCAAAAATAGAAATATTCAAAGTTAAGGGTCGACTCATCGAAAATAAGTGTCGACTCCTGACAGTCGGGGTCGACTCATGAAAAGGGGGTCGACTCGAGAAGTGCTCAGAAAAATCTGGTGTCTGAGCGGAGTCGACTCACACAGTCATGGAGTCGGCTCGACAAAATCGGGGTCGACTCTTGAAATCACAGGGTCGACTCGAGAAAATCAGAAATCTCTGTATACTGAGTGGAGTCGACTCTGAAACTCTAGAGTCGGCTCCGGAACGTATCAAAAATCAGAGAATTTCTGATTGACTTGAAAATTCGTTCCAGATTAATTTTAAATCAATTTTGACTTGAATACAAATTCAAGAATGTTCAAGAATCAATTGAAAATGTTAAAAATTTCTTTTTGAAAGCTTAAACATGGAGCTTGAAGTTACTTTCAAAGATTAAAGTCATACTTAACATTGACTCATTGATTTTTTAAATAAATTCATTGCTGTAAATAAACTCATTGCATCTTTAATATACTCATGGCTTTTGGTAATCATCAAAATCAATAAATTGGGGCAACAATTTCTCAAAATCTCCCCAACAATCTCCCCCTTTTTGATGATGACAAAAACATTGAGTATATGCATGATTAATTAAAATTTATTTTCATTTCATAGTTAGGCTCCCCCTGAATGAGGTAGCTCCCCCTATGAAACTCAATCATTCATTCAAAATCAGGCATTTTATCAATTATAATCATTTTAATTCCATATACTTATAAAACTCTCCCCCTTTTTTGTTATCAACAAAAAGGTAGAAGAGAATCATTCATTCAAAATAAGATAACATTCAAAACATTCAAACTTTTCATTACTTCAAAATGAAAACATAAAATGTAAATTTCATTACATTGCAAAGTAAACTTATTACATCAAAAATCCTTAAAAATCTTGTTAAAGTGATCTAAATTTTCATTCCGTCAGTTTGAATCTTAACATAATCTTTCAGTCTTTCATCTACAAAAGTACAAGCAGTTAATTTTTCTTGAAGTTCAGCATTGCATTTGCATAGTCTCACCATCTCCACAGATGTCTTTAAGTTCTTCAAAATATTCTTTAGGTCTCCACTTAAAGACTCAGATGAACTAAGAGTTGATTCAATCTTGGTGATCCGATCATCTAATGAATAAAGAGTTTCTTTAAGATTCATAAATTTTTTCAAACTCTCTTTCAATTTATCCTGATCATCAAGAAGATTAAGCTGCTTAACTGAAGATCTGAAAAACAGATGAAGAAGATGACAATCAACCGGAGCAGGAGAGGCAGGAGGAACAGGGAACAGGAGCTCGGAGGTACAGGTGATGAATGTCTAACTGACGGTCCAGGTGCCTCAACATCCTCTATCCAACATTTTTCCTTTCCCATCTGCCATTTTCTTCACAAAACCCATTCTATGAATAGTGGCCAAACTATAATAATCGTGTGTCTTAAATTTCTTGGCTCACTATCGGATATGATTATCCCTTGGCTTTGAAAATTTTAGTTAAAATCATGCCGTAGGGTAAACTGATTTCTCTTGCCCCACAATCAGCAATGTACCATAATATCATGCGGGAAGATTAATGGGTTTACCAGTCACTATAGCATCCATTACAAAAATATCTCTCAGAAACATAGTCAAATCTCCCAATCTTGGGAAATAGGATTCTACTACAAATATTGTGGAGAAGTCTTAATTCTAAAGGACAATTGATTAGCAAAGACTTCTTCAAAACCCAACAATCTCTGTTAAGTCTTGATAGAGCTGGGCTTCTATCATCAGAAGAAAAAGTAGATGTACCAGACACTGGAAGATCCAACAATCCAGTTTCCTCTAATGATGCTTACAAGTCCATTGTCTCCTCTTGACAGATTTTTATAAAATTCTTTAACTAGGCTGGGTAGGTAGGACAATCTAAAGAACAATCTTCTCCCATCCCATTTCAATTAACTGCCTCCCCACAAGAAATCCTTCCCTCAAATAATTCAAAATCAACCTTTCTCCCGGTTGTAATCACTCTATCGGCAAGATCTACCTGAGATGGAGCCGTAGAGGAGAAGCACTCGGAGAAGAGGTGAGGTGAATCCAGAGGTTCACGGCGGGACGTCACCGTCTTCTTCCTTTCACCGGCCCACGGCTAGATCCACGGGTTTTAGGGCCATTTGATCTTGGGAGGGTTAATCAGGGTTTCTGAGGATTTGGTAGGTTGGGAAATTTGGAGAGGTTTTGAAGATTTGGAAGAGAAATACTCTGCCCTAGATAATCGACTGGGACCACTCGAGTCGACTCGTGTGGAGTCGGCTCCCGTAGTCACAGAGTCACAGGAAGTGGAGTCGACTCGCACAGAGATGGGGTCGACTCCAGAGTTTCAGCAGAAACATGGAGTCGACTCCGATACTCCGAGTCGGCTCCGAGACCATTTCAGAGCAAAAAACATAAAGTTTCAGATAATCTGAAATGTGTCCGGATTGATCAAAAATGATAAAAATCATTGGATTTTAAGATCAATTGATATGAATTCTAGATAAAATTTCCTTAAAGATGGATTTGAAAGAATTTAGATAATTTCCTTAGGGGTTTCAAATTCATTCTAATGGATCACAAATCCCTAACTCTCCTCTAAGATAACAGAAATCTTCTTCACTCAAGGGTTTTGTAAATATATCAGCTAATTGATCTTCAGTATTAACATAATCAAGACATATTTCATCCATTAGTTACATGTTCTCTATAAAATGATATCTAATTTCTATGTGTTTTGTTCTAGAATGTTGAATTGGATTTTTTGTTAGATTAATTGCACTTGTGTTATCACATTTTATAGGTGTTTTATCAAGTGTGATACCATAGTCTTCAAGTTGTCGCTTAATCCATAGGATTTGAGCACAGCAACTTCCAGCTGCAACATATTCAGCTTCAGTAGTTGATAATGCAACTGAATTTTGCTTTTTGCTAAACCATGAGATTAAGTTACTTCCTAAGAATTGGCATGCACCACTTGTGCTTTTTCTATCTAACTTACATCCAGCATAATCAGAATCAGAATATGCAATTAGTTTAATGTTGAGTCTCTAGAATACCATAAACCTACATTTTTTGTTCCATTTAAGTATCTTAGTATTCTTTTAACAGCAATTAAATGTGATTCTTTAGGTTCAGACTGAAATCTAGCACATAAGCAAACAGCAAACATTATGTCTGGTCTACTTGCAGTTAAGTAAAGTAGGGATCCGATTATACCTCGATAATATTTTTGATCAACCTTCTTACCTTCTTCATCTTTGTCCAGCTTGCATGAAGGACTCATTGGTGTTCCGAGGGGTTTGATTGATTCCATACCAAACTTCTTTAGAATTCTCTTGTGTATTTGGTTTGGTTGATAAAGATTCCCTCTTTGCTTTGTTTGATTTGGAGTCCAAGGAAGAAGTTGAGTTCTCCCATCATGCTCATTTCAAACTCACCCTGCATCAACTTAGCAAATTCTTGACATAGAAGATTGTTAGTAGCACCAAAAATAATATCATCAACATATATTTGAACTACTAATAAATCTTTACCTTTTCTTTTCAAAAATAATGTTTTATCAACATTTCCTCTTATAAAATCATTTTCAATTAAGAATTTACTTAATCTATCATACCAAGCTCTAGGTGCTTGTTTCAAACCATATAATGCTTTGTGCAATTTAAAAACGTGATTTGAAAATTCATGATCTTCAAAACCTGGTGGTTGTTCTACATATACTTCTTCATTTATAAATCCATTTAGAAAAGCACTTTTTACATCCATTTGAAATAAGTTAAAATTCATGTGACATGCAAATGCAAGTAATAGTCTAATGGCTTCTAATCTAGCTACTGGTGCAAAGGTTTCATCAAAATCAATACCTTCTTCTTGATTATATCCTTTTGCAACTAATCTAGCTTTGTTTCTAATTACTATGCCATTTTCATCTAGTTTATTTCTAAATATCCATTTTGATCCTATAACAGAATGATTTTTAGGTCTTTCTACTAATGTCCATACATTATTTCTAGTAAATTGATTTAATTCTTCTTGCATTGCTAACATCCAATTATTATCTTTTTCAGCTTCTTCAATAGTTTTAGGTTCAATTTGTGATACAAATGCAAGATGATTACTAATATTTCTCATAGATGATCTAGTTCTTATTCCTTGAGATGGATCACCTATAATCAATTCCTTAGGGTGACTATAAGCATATCTCCAATCTCTAGGAAGATCCATATCATTATGATTAGTGTTAGTATCATCATCCTTAGGTGAATCATTATCTTTAGCTTCTTGCTCATGATCTGAAGATACATCAATATTTAATTTTTCAAGATCTTTCTCAATTATGTTTGTATCTTCTCATCATCAAACTTTTCGGAACGAGTTGCTAAAGATTCATCAAAAACTACATGAATGGATTCTTCAACAACTAAAGTTTTCTTGTTAAATACTCTATATGCTTTACTAGTTGTTGAATATCCTAAGAATATTCCTTCATCAGATTTAGCATCAAATTTGCCTAAATTATTTTTACCATTATTGTGAACAAACATTTACAACCAAATGCATGAAAATATTTAATTTGGTTTTCTATCATGCCATAATTCATAAGGTGTTTTCTTTAAATTGGTCTTATTAAGGCTCTATTTAGGATGTAACATGCTGTGTTAATAGCTTCCGCCCAAAAGTATTTGGTAGTTGCTTTCACATAGCATGGTACGGGCCATGTCTTCTAAAGTCCTATTTTTCCTTTCAACTACACCATTTTGTTGTGGGGTCCTAGGTGCAGAAAAATTATGATTAATACCATTTTCATTGCAAAAACTTTCAAATAAGTGATTTTCAAATTCAGTTCCATGATCACTTCTTAGAGACACTATGGTAGTGTTTTTCTCATTTGTGACTTTCTTGAAGAATTTCAGGAATATCGAGAAAGTCTCATCTTTGTGAGCTAAAAACATTACCCAAGTGAATCTAGAGTAATCATCTACAATCACAAGACCATATTTCTTTCCTCCTAGACTTGTGGTTCTAGTTGGTCCAAAAAGGTCCATGTGAAGTAGCTCTAATGGCCTAGAAGTTGAAACAACATTTTTAGATTTAAAAGAACTTCTTGTTTGTTTTCCAAATTGACATGCATCACATATTTTGTTGTTTTCAAAATCTATTTTAGGTAGCCTTTAACTAAATCCATTTTAATTAGTTTTGAAATTAGGTGTGTGCTTGCATGACCTAATCTACGATGCCACAACCAACCAATTTCATTCATATTAGCATTATCAGCAATTAAGCAATGATCACTCAAGATAATTTGTCTAAGTCAACCAAGTAAACATTGCCATGTCTATAACCAGTAAATACAATGCTATTATCAATGGAATTAGCTACTGTGCATATAGAAGATTCAAATGATACTTTAAAACCTTTATCACATAATTGGCTTATACTAATTAAGTTATGCTTCAAACCATCAACATAAAGTACATTATCAATAAATGTGGATGGAGTTATACGGATTTACCAAGGCCCATAATTTGACCTTTACCATTATCGCCAAACGTAACAACTCCTCCTTTCTTTTCTTCAAGGGTGATGAATTCTTCTTTGTCACCCGTCATATGTCTTGAGCAGCCACTATCAAGATACCACTTTCTCTTTGATCTCTTGGCCACAAGACATTCCTGCAATGAAATCAAACTTTATGTTTAGGTACCCAAGCTTTCTTGGGTCCTTCATGGTTAGTAGCAACAAATATTGTTCCTTTCGGAACCCATATTTTCTTTCCTTTAAATTTAAGTTTTTTATTTTTAAATTTTACATTCAAAGATTTATGTCCTTTTTGATTACATTTAAAGCAAGTATGTTACTTTGGCTAGCATACAAAAATATTTTTCAGTGATTTTTGTTTTCTTAATGTGTTATATCCTAATCCGCTTTGTCAAAAACTGCTTTTTGACTATCTAAAATCATGTTAAGTTTAGTTGAACTTAAGGTGAATTTCAACAATGTCTTTATATTTTTAACTCTTTCTTATTTTTCAATTGCTGTTCTTTTTCTTAGAGTTTCTTAAATCTTTTATTTTTTTTCAGATTTTATTATTTCTTGATTAACTTTTCTTTAAGTTTTCTTTTTCATTTTTAAGTTCTTAACTTCAAAGCTCTTCATTTTTCTTTTAATAAGTTAATATTTCATTTTTCAAAAACTTATATTTCTTTTTCAAATTTAAAATCATCACAAGTTCATTGAAAGCTCAAATAATTCATCAAATGCAAATTCATCAAGGGTTTCAGAACTTACCTCATCGTTGTCGTCCGCCATAAAACAATATTGGCAACTTCCTTTTGTTCTTCTTCTTCGGAAGAAGATTCATCACTCCAAGTTGCCATAAGCTTTCTTCTTTTTCTTGTAGGCTTTTTCAAAAGGACATCATACCTAAAGTGCCCCGGTTTTTACACTCATAACAACAAGGGGTCTTTTTCTTTTTCTTTGTCCTTGTCCTTGTTCTTATCCTTTTCTCCTTCCATCTTGCTCCAAATTTCTTTTTGTGGAAGGGTTTCTTTCTCTCATAAATTTCTAAACTTTTTGCTAAGAGAGCAGTCTCTCATCATCATCATCATCATCACTGCTGCTCTCTTCCTTTTGCAGCTTGAGGGCAATGTTTCTTCTTTTTGTGTCCTCCTCTACATGCTGCTTCATTGTCAACTCATGGGTCATAAGGATCCTAGAAGCTCCTCTAAGGTAGAGTGTTGAGGTCCTTTGCTTCTTGGATTGCTGTCATTTTGCTTCCCATGATCTTGGTAGTGACCTAAGAATTTTGCGAACAAGTTCAGATTAGTATATTCTTACCAAGACTTTTTAAACCATTACAATATCAGTAAATCTAGTATACATGCATGCATGGTTTCAGATTGTTCCATGCTAAACAATTCATATTTATGAACAAGAATATTAATTTTAGATTCTTTTACTTGGTTGGTTCCCTCATGGGTAACCTCTAATCTATCCCAAATCTCTTTTGCGGAATTACATGTGAGATTCTATTAAATTCATTTGCATCTAAGGAACAATATAAAACATTCATGGCTTTAGCATTAAGCTGTGCCATTTCCTATCATTATCATTCCAATCCCTTTCGGGCTTAGGAACAATAGTGCCATCAATAAGTGTGTGGGTGTACTAGGTCCATTAATTATAACACCCCATAATTCATAATCAGAAGCTTGAATGAATATCCTCATTCTTGCTTTCCAATATGAATAGTTGGAACCATTAAACAAGGAGGTCTATTCGTAGAATGACCTTCAGCAAAACTTGATCCAACTTGTGTTGCCATTTGGATCTTTAGCTCTTGATCGTGTGATCAAAATCTAAATGAGCACTTGCTCTGATACCAATTGTTGGCCCAGATGGCAACCCAAGAGGGGGGGGTGAATTGGGTTCTTTAAAAATTTAAGCTTTTTAAAAACTATTTGAAGATGTGCAAGTGAAAATTAACCAATGCAAAGCAATAATAAAGAGAGATAGAGAGAGAAAATAGCACGGCAAACACAAAGATTTTATAGTGGTTCGGTGTATCCAACACCTACGTCCACTCCCAAGATTCACTTGGGTCCACACTATAATCTCCTTGATTACAGCCGAGTTGTTTTACAAGCTCACAACTCAAACTTGTTGTTTTCCGGGATCACAACGAACCCAGCTGGTTTTCTCGGGCTCACCAGCACAAAACCCTACACACAAACTAACCCCACAAGCACTCCCTTGCAACGAGGTATACAACCTCCACTGATTCAATCAAAACAAAGAATAAAAATGTTTTAATAAAGCTCCTTGAGCAGATATCAAATAAGTAAAAATAAAAGGTTTAGAAAAGCCTGATTTTGCAGATTGGTTGGCTTTGGCTTTTCTTCCTTCTTCTCTTTAACTCCTCTTGAAGTGTTGAATCAGCCTCAGCAAGATTCTTGACCGTTGAAGTTTGGAGTTGAGATGAGCTTTTTCTCCTTTTGAAAATCCTTGATTTGCCTTGAATGCTCTTGGATTTTCTTCTGACTTTTGGATTGATGAACTTGAGCAGACGAAGCTTCCTTTGATTTCACTCCTTTTTTCACTCTATTTTTGAATCTCGGATTTTTCAAATGATGCTCTGTTTTTCCCTCTTTTCAAAGATTTTTTTCTCTCTTTTTGATTTTCTCTTTTGATTTGAAAAGGCTCCTCTATTTATAGATCTGCAAAAATATAGCCGTTAGAACAAAGAAATATAGCCGTTATTGAAAAATCTTACCGTTGGGGCTGAGTTGGCATTCGAAAAATCACGCCCAGATTTTGGAGTCGACTCCAGCTTTGGCGAGTCGGCTCGAAGACGCGATACCAAAAATAGAAACATTTTAAGTTGAAGGGTCGACTCGCGAAAATAAGTGTCGGCTCCTGAAAGTCGGGGTCGACTCATGAAAATGGGGAGTCGACTCGAGAAGTGCTCAAAAAACATGTTTCTGTGTCTGAGCGGAGTCGGCTCGCACAGTCATGGAGTCGGCTCGCAAAATCGGGGTCGACTCTTGAAAACCAGGGTCGACTCGAGAAAATCAGAAAACTCTATGTTACAGGAGTCGACTCTGAAACTCTAGAGTCGGCTCCGGAACGTATACAAAATCAGAGAATTTCTGATTGACTTTAAAATTCGTTCCAGATTAATTTTAAATCATTTTTTGACTTGAATACATAAAATTCAAGAATCAATTCAAGAATTCATCGATTGAATTATGAAGTATAAAAATTTCTTTTTGAAAGCTTAAACATGGAGCTTGAAGTTACTTTCAATTGATTAAAGTCATTTAACATACTCATTGATTGTTCTAAAATAAATTCATTTTGTAAATAAACACATTGTATTCTTTAAGGTACTCATGGCTTTTGGAAATCATCAAAATTAATAAAGTTGGGGCAATTATGTTTCAATAATTTCTCAACAGGAATGGAACCAGACTCTTATTACTTTGGTGCCCAAGCGTTCGGATGCTTCTCTTCCGCAGCATTTCAGACCTATCAGTCTATGCACTACTCTGTATAAGGTATGTGCATGTCTTCTAGCTGGTCATCTTTGCCATGTGATTCTGCGCCTCATCTCTATTGAGCAGGGGGCTTTTATTAGAGGGCGTTCCATATCGGATAACGTTCTCATTGCTCAGGAGTTTATGCATGATCTTCATAGAGCCTCGGCGAGTCGGTGCCTTATGGCGGTTAAGCTTGATATGGAGAGAGCTTATGATAGAATGAGTTGGGCTTTTCTGTACCACTCTCTTCAGGAGTTTGGGTTTGATGAGCTGTTTATTGAGTGGATTATGGCTTGTATTCAGGGGCCTTCCTTTGCTTTGATTATCAATAGGAGGCCGACTGAGTTTTTCCACTCATCGTGGGTCTAAGACAGGGATGTCCTTTATCCCCTTTGCTATTTATTTTAGCTGCGGATGATCTTTCTCGGGCTTTTCACCAGGCTCAGCAGGACCGGCAGATTCTTCCTTTTATGGCTGGGAGTGAGGGCCCTTTGATCTCTCATCTTATTTTTGCAGATGATTGTATTCTCCTGGGTCAGGCTTCCATTGATAATGCGGCTTCTTTTCACTCTATTATGCAGCGTTATTGTGAGGCTTCAGGTCAGAGGGTTAATTTTCTAAAGTCCTCCATATGTTTCAGTCTGAAGACTTCTAGATCAACAAGGGAAGCCATCATTAATTTATTGGGTATCACGACTCAGACTGATAGATTTATGTATTTGGGGATCCCTATTACTGGTAGACGGTCCCGATGTTCTGACTATTCTGAGCTTAAGAGATGGATTCGTCAGCGAATTGAGGGATGGTAGGTTACTAGTTTATCTATGATAGCGAGGGTCATCAACATTCGATCGATTCTTTCTTCTCTTCCATTGTACCTTCTGTCGAACGCTGCCATTCCGATCACTTATCTTAGGAGGATTGAGCGATGCTTCAGAGATTTTCTATGGGCTTCTATGCAAGATGGTCATGGTATTCACCTCTTATCCTGGGATATGGTTTGTATGCCTATCCATGAAGGTGGTCTTGGGATTCAGTCTCTGATGGTTAGAAGGAAAGCTCTTCTGGCCAGACACGCTTCGCAATTCCTCCTGGAGCCGCAGTGTCTATGGAGTTCTCTGATGCGAGCGAGATATGGTGATTGGGTGGCTGGCTCGCTCATACTACCGTCTCGGGGATCTTCCTTCTTTTGGAAGGAGGTTTGTACTTATGGTCAGGATATCCTGGAGAATATCTCTTAGATGATCGGTGATGGTTCTTCGATTGATGTCATCCAGGATACTTGGATTTCTGAGCTCCCTCTTTCTAGGTTGCCCTCTTTTATTAATATGGAAACCCCCTCCACTGTTAGGGTTAAGGATCTGATTTCCTCAGACCCTCCCTCATGGCATATTCCCTCGGTGACCCATTTCTTTGGGATGGAGCTGGCTCGGCGGATTTTCTCCCTGCCTCTTATGCCTGCTTGCTCTTTTGATTCTCGGCTTTGGCAGAGATCTTGTCTCTCTAGGGCCCCATTTAAGGACCTTATGAAGATGTTTAGACCGCAGGATCAGCACACGGAGGATGCTGCTTGGATTTGGAAGCTTCCCATCCTTCCCAAAGTTCAGATATTTTGTTGGCCCAGATGGCAACCCAAGAGGGGGGGGGGGGTTGAATTGGATTCTTTTAAAAAATTAAGCCTTTTAATATAATTTAAACTATTGATGAGAGGATGCAAATTAATTCAAGTTAAAGCACGATAGCAAGAGAGAGATAAATAAGCACGGCAAACACAGAAATTTTATAGTGGTTCGGTGTATCCAACACCTACGTCCACTCCCAAGCTCCACTTGGGTCCACACTATAATCACCTCGATTACAGTCGAGTTGTTTTACAAGCTTACAACCCAAACTTGTTGTTTTCGGGATCACAACGAACCCAGCCGGTTTTACACGGGCTCACCAGCACAAAACCCAACACAAGCTAACCTTAGCTTGTGACGAGGTAACTACCTCCACTAATTCAACCCTCTGATTGAATTAGTAAACACAAGATGAAAATATAAGTTTAATACAAAACAGCTCCTTTAGAGCAGATATTTCAAAATAAAAGCAAGGTTTAGAAGAGCCTGTTTAGATTTGATTTGAGTGCAGGCTTTTCTTCTTTTCTTCTTTTCCTCAACTCCTTTGAAGTGTGGAATCGGGCCTCAGCTCAGATTCTTCACGGATTGAATGTTGGAGTTGATTTGAGCTTTTTCTTCCTTTCTTTGAATGTTGAAAATCTCTTGATTTGCTCTTGAATGGCTCTTGGATTTTCTTCTAGACTTTCTTGGATTGATGAACTTGAGCACAGATGAAGTCTCCTTTGATTTCACACCTTTTCTTTCACTCTATTTTTGAATCTCGGATTTTTCAAATGACGCTCTGTTTTTCCTCTTTTTCTGAAAGATTTTTCTTTTTCTCTCTTGATTTGTATGTATGTCTCTTGATTTGAAAACGGCCTCTCTATTTATAGACTCTGCAAAAATATAGTCGTTAGAAACAAAGAAATCTAGCCGTTATTGAAAAATCTTACCGTTGACGCTGAGTTGGCATTCAGAAAAATCACGCCCAGATTGTTGGAGTCGACTCCAGCTTTAGGCGAGTCGGCTCGAAGACGCGATACCAAAAATAGAAATATTCAGAAAGTTAAAGGGTCGACTCATCAAAAATAAGGTGTCGACTCCTGACAGTCGGGGGTCGACTCATGAAAAGCAAGGGGTCGACTCGAGAAGTGCTCAGAAAAACAATTCTCTGGTGTCTGAGCGGAGTCGACTCACACAGTCATGGAGTCGGCTCGACAAAATCGGGGGTCGACTCGAGAAATCACAGGGTCGACTCGAGAAAACAGACATCTCTGTATACTGAGTGGAGTCGACTCTGAAACTCTAGAGTCGGCTCCGGAACGTATCAAAAATCAGAGAATTTTCTGATTGACTTGAAATTCGTTCCAGATTCATTTAAATTAATTTTTGACTTGAATACAATAAAATTTTCATTAGGAACACTACAAGATTTTTGCCTTTCAGCAATGAATTTTTTTGCAATGAATTTTAAAATTCGTTGGTGAAAGTGGATATTTGCAATGAATACAAATATTCGTTGTTGAAAATTCATAATTAATTAGAAAGGACTTTCTGTAATGAATATTTTTTGTGGTGATTAAAAATATTCGTTGCTGAATGTTTTAGCGCCACATAATATTCATTTTTGCGAGAAAATTTTTGGCACCAAAAACTTTCAGCAACGAATTACTATTTCTGCTATGAATAAATTCATTATTAAAACTCCGATTATTAGCAACAAACTTTAATTCATTGCAAAAGTTATTTTTTTAAAAAAATAATAAAAATAATATATTCAACAATGAATATTTTATTTTTGCAATGAATATCTAATATAAATAAAAATTAATTTAAAAAGTTAATTAGAAGAATCGCCCTAACTACCTCTTCTTTTCATCTACCCTTACGCGAGTACAGGAAAGAAGAAGGGTTAAACCCTATTTCTAAGCAGCCGCAGGAGAACTTCATCGCTATCATCGTTGATCCAGGTATGCATCTCTTAATCAAATCCAATACTAGTTAAAGAGAGAAGAGGAAAACTAGGTTGAGTTATCTAGTTTTTCTTCTACCCTAGTTTTCGTTTAAAACAACCCAAACCCTAGCTTTCGAGTCCCCGACGTGTTGTGTTTTGGTGGGGGGGGGGGGGGGGGGGGCGGCTGGCCGGTAACTGACAGGGATGTGACAGGGATTTGCGGCGGGGGGGGGG